>JAMQGT020009935.1:0-105835 GCA_024447675.2 Pterophyllum scalare
TTCATCCTTGGAAGACTTAAGTTTACTGAATTTTCACTAATTTCTGGTATTCCTTTAAGCCAAATAATTAATCATTTAAGAAAATAAGAGGTGGATTTATCAATAATTAAACTATTTTTTAAATTTATTTATTTTTAACAACTCTGGATGGGATAAAGAGAAGATCAAGAATGAGCTTTTTCAGCTTGAGTAAAGTTTTACTAAAGTTGTTAAAAAGATGGTAGAACCTGCAAAATTTAGACCGAGACATCAGGCATGTTTGTGTCCAAGTTGCATTGATTGTTTGGAGAAGGTAGCGGCCCACCCGCCACCCTGAAGCTACTGATTTCCAGGTATAATTTTACCTCATTTTGATCAGTAATCTCCAAGTAGAGAATAATTAACACTGCCCTCCTTAAAATTTTAAGAATGCATGTCCAGCCAATCAAGCCTCTGGCTCCACTTCTCTACCCACATATGTTGGCAGTGTGTGTATTTTGCGTGTACGATTATGTGTTGCAGTCTGCAGAGAGTCGCTTGGACAGCTCTCTAACTAAGATGAATCACTCAGCCAAGCCTCTGGGTGACCAGCAGGCACTCTGGGACACGTGGCCCAGATTACAGCAGCGTCTGTGGGGACGCCGTGAGCCGACACCTCCATTCCTTCCAGATCCTGACACGCTGCCCTCTTCTCCTCCACTCTGTCCTTCTTCACCTCCTCCTCCCCTTTCCTTCTCAATTCACTGACAGTCACCACCATTCCTAAACATCTCTTCCAATTGATTTATTAATTTTCCCCCTTTTCCCTTCTTCGGTTCTCACTTCTACTGCATTTTGTCTCTTTTTTCCCTTCTCATTTCCTGCCCTGTATCTGCTCTGTGATCTTGCACATAAACAAAACTGAAAAGTGTGCTTACCCAAATGCACTAAAGACTCCTTTTTGTTTTTAAACAACCATTTGTCACTGGTTATTAAATAGCTTAAAACACTGGTCCCCAAAGCTGCAAAAGTGTGGTTCACTTCTACTATTTGGTTCTTTCTGCTTTACTTCTGTCTGTAGTTAATAAGAACAAACTCAATATTGTAAATGTGTCAAGTATTGTTGCAGGTCAGAGTTTGACCACACTTCTAAGTGGTGGGTGCATGATAACCCCTCTGTGGAAAATATGAATTACCTCCATCAGAATGGAGGTAAAAGAAATCACATGTACATACTTCTCATGCTCAGGTGTCTTCCATATGTTCCAGTGAATACTTACGATACCAAAACTCTGAAAAGGCGACTACCTGTTCACTAGCTGCAATTCTTCCAGAACTGATGGGGGCAGCATGCACCTACAAGCATTCTAGTGTAGATGCTGAAGGAGGAGGACACCCACCCACCCACCCACACACACACACACACACACACACACACACACACACACACACACACACACACACACACACACACACACACACACACACACACACACACACACACACACACACACACACACACACACACACACACACACACAGCAAAAACTACACATGGATGATCCATCTCGACTCATTCATAAGACAGACGGCATCAGGTATGGAAGTACATTATCCTTAAACACACAGAACCATTTTGCTTGAGAAAGCTGGCACTGCTGTTGTGAACTCCACTGCGTTCTATAGAATAAAATGTTAAAAATGCTTAAGTCAAAATAATGTAACTAATGTTATACTGCGTCAAATGCTTTCTACAAGTCCACAAAACACATGTAGAGTGGATGGGCAACCCCACCACACGCACACACTCAAATATTCTCGAGAGGATAAAGAGCTGGTCCAGCGTTCCGCAACCAGGAAGAAAAGTGCATTGTTCCTCTTGAATCCGAGGTTCGACTAACAGACAGACCCTCCTTTCCAGCACCCTGGCACAGACCTTACTAGGGAGGCTGAGGAGTGTGATCCCAAAATAGTTAGGGGACTAGAGGGTGTGCTCCTTCTTAAAGATGGGGACCACCATCCCAGTCTTCCAATCCAGTGGCACTGTCCCAGATCACCACGCAACGTTGCAGAGATGTGTCAACCAAGACAGTCACAGTCACACTGTCAGCATGACAAGGCCTCTCACAGTTCCAGGATTTTATATTTAATAAGAAGCCCAAAATTGTCCTTTTGTGCTTACCCTTACACTGGTCGTCATTTTGCTTTCTGTAGCCCTGCAAAATCAAAGTGAACAGGACCGTCTTGAGATCGTGTGCACACTGAGAACGAAACTGAGCTCAGCATGGCACAGCACCAGGCGATCAACCACTGGCTAGAACCCTGAACCCTCTCATCCACCAGTGAAATGTGAGTCCAACTATATCTGAACCTCACACACTAGCTCAGGCTCCTTTGCCACCAGGGAGGTGACACTGCATGTCCCGATAGCCAGTCTCGATAGCCGGGGGATTGGTATCCCAGGGCCTCTGTCCTCGGCTACTGCCCAACTGACACTGCACCCGACACCTAAGAAGCCTCCTATGGGTGGTGGGCCTGAGGGAGGGATGACTTTTTTAATAATGGGATAATCATTTTGTTTTGGTATCAAACTGCTTCGTGCAATTCTACCAATACTGGCACCAACTACTAAATTTCTGGTATAGTGACTAATACGAAGGTGTGTCCTGCTTGTAGTCTGTGGTGACATTGCTGCTGTTGTTATGGGATCCTTTGTTATTAATGTCTGTAATATTTAGAATTGTGATAAATACTTTATGTTGTGGTTATACCACAAATGAAAAGATTTCTAAAAGGGTAATAAACCACTTCTTTCTGGAAATTGCATAATCTGGCAAAACCCATGTTACTGGCAGGTCTGCTTGAAGAACACAATGATCAGAAAGCAAGAGCTTGAGATGCATGAAAATCCAATCTGTCCAGTAAGGATAGACTTTTTGACATCTGGAGGAAAAGTGGATCAGAAAATCCAAATAGTGTAAATAAACGCAGGATTTGTGAGTACCGCTTTGAGTGTGTGTTTACACAGTTCTTCTTCTGGATAGGACGAGAGAGGACTTGTTGAAATTCAAACAATGCTGAGGCTATGGAAACAGTCATGTTTGAAGTCCTCCAAAAAGCCAAAAGAATGAATACTGATTGGTTGAATAGTTGGCTTCAACAGAAAAGGGAATGAAAGTGGAACTCACCACAAAGAGGAAGAAAACCAAAAGACAAACAAACAAAAAAGAAACTCAACAAAGATCAAAAAAGTACACATGAGAAGCAGACAAAATGGCTCCAGTGGCACAGTTTTTCTTAGTTTCATATCACCATAAGAAGTTATTTTCTCTGTAAGGACCGTGCATCGCCTGACCAACCCAGCAACATGCTTGGGGCATTTAGCTTTGTCTGTGAGCCCGCTGGTTTTAAACAGCACACCCTCACCTCCATGTATCTCTCTTGAATTTTCACCTCTGCATCATAAATATTTTCTCTTGCCAAAGTGATAATTAAATATCTCCTTTTAAGTCTTCATGTGCCAGACAGTATTTACTACCCTGTATGATGGGGCTGCACATCTAGCGCAGTGGTATCTTTTTTTATCTAGTGCAGTGTTAAAAGGACAAGGAAGTGTTATGTTTCACTTCATGAATTCATTAAGCCATGCAATGGTGAGGGCAGAATGAATATGGAATCAGTAAGCGAGTGTAAGACCGAGCGTCAGCTGAAAGGAGGCCCGTTTGGAGGCTGCTGTCCTGACAGCTGTATTGGAGAGGCTGAGGCAACACACACTCGCACAGAAACCACTCTGAGGAGGTGACAGCTTTCAGTAGTTAAGAAGCCTGTGTTGTGAAGTGACTTTGTGTCCTCCTCCCCACTCACTCTCTGTCTGTCTCTCTCGCTCGCTCGCTCACTCCAGGTTTAATAACTTGCTTCAGGGAGGGAAAACATAGGATGAACGAAGGAAGGAAAAATAAACACGGGTCTGAGATGGAATCGTAATAATTTAAGGAAAACATATGGGAAAGGAAAGGGAAGGAAACTGAGTACAGTATAAAAAAAAGGAGAGAAAAAAGGAGGAAAATAGATATATGCTAGTATTGATTTACATGATGTCTGATATGCAATTAAAAGAAAAACTGTACAAAATTCAGCAAAAGCACACAATATAACTTACTGAATTTTCCGTGTGTGTCAGAGCAAGTCTGAAACTTGTAAGCCTGAATTAGAACTGGAGAAAGCAACGCCGGCATTCCCCAAGGTGTAAAATGCAAATACCTGCAAGGTATAAAAACATTTCCTGGCAGGACGCCTCAGGGTGGAATATTAACCAAGGTAACTGATGGTTTTTACAAAGAACTCATCCACACACACTATATTGCCAAAAGTATTCACTCATCTGCCTTCAGATCACATATGAACTTGAGTGACATCCCACTCTTAATCCATAGGGTTCGTATCTGCATTCTGATGTTGGCCCACCCTTTGCAGGTATAACAGGTTCAGCTCTCTCGGAAGGCTTCCCACAAGATTTAGTTATTACATTAGAATTTCTGTCAGTTCTTCCAGAATTGCATTTGTGAGGTTAGACACTGATGCTGGATGAGAAGGCCTGGCTCGCAGTCTCCGCTCTAATTCATCCCAAAGGTGTTCTATGGCAGGTCGAGGACTCTGTGCAGGCCAGTCAAGTTCTTCCACAGCTAAACCGGCTCATCCATGTCTTTATGGACCTTGCTTTGTGCACTGGTGCGCAGTCGATGTTGGAACAGGAAGTGGCCATCCCCAAACTGTTCCCACAAAGTCGGGAGCATGAAATTGTCCAAGATGTCTTGGTATGCTGAAGCATTAAGAGGTCCTTTCACTGGAATCAATAGGCCGAGCCCAACACCAGCAGCCCCACCCCATAATCCCCCCCTCCACCTGATTTTTCTCAATGCAGTCAGACAAGTACTGTTCCCCTGGCAACCACCAAACCCAGACTCGTCCATCGGATTGCCAGATGGAGAAGCGTAATTCGTACACTCCAGAGAACACGTCTCCACTGCTCTAGAGTCCAGTGGCGGCGTGCTTTACACCAGTGCATCCGACACTTTGTATTACGCTTGGTGATGCATGCATGCTTGGCCATGGAAACCCATTCCCATGAACCTTTCTGCGCACTGTTCTTGAGCTAATCTGAAGGCCACATGAAGCTTGGAGGTCTGTAGCGAGTGGCTCAGCAGAAAGTTGGCGACCTCTGCGCACTATGCGCCTCAGCACCCGCTGACCCCACTCTGTGATTTTACATGGCCTACCACTTCGTGGCTGAGCTTGCTGTCATAACCAATCGCTCCCACTAGCTGGCAGACTCTGGAATATTTACATAGTGAGGAAATTTCACGACTGGATTTGTTGCACAGGTGGCGTCCTATCACGGTACCACGCTGGAATTCACTGAGTTCCTGAGAGCGACCCATCCGTTCACAAATGTTGGTAGAAGCAGTCTGCATGCCCAGGTGCTTGGTTTATACACCTGTGGCCATGGAAGTGATTGGAACAGCTGAATTCAGTGATTTTGGATGGGTGAGTGAACACTTTTGGCAATACAGTGTATATCTAAATGATATGGAAATTAGGGCTGCAACAACAAATCGATAAAATAATTTTTAAAAAATCAATTATTAAAAGTGTTGGCTACAAATTTAATCATCGATTTTTTTGTGTCAGTCGCCATGTCGCAGGGCCGCTTACATCATCTGCAGAGCATTATAAATGATGGCTAATAAAGTAAAAAAAAAAAACAACAAAAAACAACATGCAGTGCGAGCTAAATGATGTGAGGAGGAGGCGGCAACTTCAAAGGAAATTTAAAAGAAAAGTAGATAAATTCTACAAATGAAACATGACCGACGCATGCCCTAAAAAGTGTGGGAGCACTTCAAGCTTCACTTCGTGCTTCACGTAACTAAAAAATGTTTAACATGCCAGCTTTGAATATGTGATTTACATTTGTGTTACGTTTTTAATTTCAGTTTAATTAGCTTAAGCAGTGTTTAAATGTGTTTTTATAAATAAATCTGAACTTGCACTCAATAATGGTAATAATTCAGTGATTAAGAGATAAGAATAACTTTGATTCCATTGGGAAATCCATGTCTGACATAGCTCAGGGATTTTTATTTTGTGTGTATCTTCGGTTTAACTGCTCTTTGGGCTACTTACTTGCCTTAACCTAATATTGCAAATAAAACATGGAATTTATTGAGCTGTTTATTGTGCTCTAATAAATGCTCACATACATATACTGTCTCTGATTCTGAAAAAAAAAGCAGCAAACAGTGACAGGCTTCATGATGGGAAAGACATGCACACCGCAGCGAGCAGCTGCCAGCGACTCAGATCATTCTCAACATGATCACCACTGACATGAGGCCTCTGTCGATGGGTGAAGACAGAGGCTTCACAAAAACGATCTGCACCTTTAACCCAGGTTATTCCTCCCGCAATGACACATTTTACAAAGCCCATGAAGCAACTTTCAAGGAAATTACTGCAATTAACACAAACTCACTGCTGATCTATGGACAAGTATGAAGCCTTCTTTGGCGTTACCTGCCATGACATCACAGGCGAAATATTCTCGTTCTGGGGATTCAAGAAGCCAAGTTTGTGCACTTATTTTCCCTTATTCCAAATATTCTATTTATGAATAAAGAGGTGGAAATAAAAAATACTTTTTTAAAAATCCAATTCACCATTTAATCAAAAAAATAAAATAATCGACTGATTAATCAATTATTAAAATAATCGTTAGTTGCAGCCCTAATGGAAATAAAGGGGATAACTGAACTTCAGCACTACAGTTCACTGGTATATGCTGGCATTTTCCTAAGCCCATAAACCCATTTTCACTTACAGCGTGTTTCCTTTCTACCCGGGGTCACCGTGCTGTTTAAAAAGGGATCTGTCTAGAATACGCCTCCAAAAAAATTCCTTTCACTGTCCAAAATAATTAAACTCTGACTCAACCTGAGCTACTAAAGAGCCCAGCAGGTGAAGCTGTTTGAATGCTAATTAGACTGGATGGAGAAAATGGGAAGGGAAGCAACTCCGGCATTATTGTGATGTTGCAGCAGGGGCCACCTGTCAGCCATGATAACACACAAAAGGGCACACAAACCCCTCGTTCAAAGGGACTGCTGTTAGCGTAAAAGGTGGTGGATAATGAAAACTGTTGACAGAAAGATTGTTGACATGAGCTACAGTGTACGTAAGTTGTACTTTGTGGTCCAAGTCCCAAATGTCACCCATTGAAAGTGAACATCTCTATGTTATTGTGAGAATAAACAGTGTAATGTAAAGGAATAACAAGAAGCCTGTTTCCGAAATAGCCGTGGCCCTGTGTAAAATAGAACACAGAAAAAAAAACCCAGAATGCAATAATTTGCAAATAATTTAAAGCCTAAAATTAGTTTAAAAAGTACAAAGATGCTTTTCTGAAAATATGTTCACAGTATTTTTCATGAAGCAGGAAGTGACATGACAGGAAGTGTTGCAATGGCAAAAAGATTAAACACCTTATCAAACATCTCATACTTAATGAGGTTAAATTGTAACATTGATGGGTATAAAAATAGGCTCAGTCTTCCAGAAAAAAAGATGTCCCCCACTCTGAAGGATTGCATGGGAAAACAGTTCAGTCAACCGCAGGTTACAAAGAATTTGTGGACTTCATCTATGGAACATGAGGCAATTTAAAGATTCAAAGACTAGTGAAAGAGACAAGGCTAAAGATTGGCCATGCTCTTTGGGACCTAATGGCTCGATGGTCCCTGCACTGGTTGCTGAGCGCGACAACTGCAACATCATGAAAGGTGTGCTGGATTTATTCCAGGCTTCGGGATGATTTTTAGCACAACTGAGGGGGGAAAAGGGGAATACGAGAAGTCAAAACAGGAACCAAAGCAATCACTGAGGTTTTCCTGAAACCTCTGTGCTCCTGCTGTGATATATAATTGAAATAGCAGTGAGGAACGAGTAAAACTGTGTCTCCAAGTTTAAATTTGTAAAATTCTGCATTGGCCAAGTTACCAAAAAAGAAAAAAAAAAAAATTGGTATGTGCAATACAAGCCTAAACACCAGAGTACAGCGCACACCAGCAGTTGTGACTTTTGGCACCTGCCATCGCTTGCAAGGGCAACAACGGTGAGCATGGACTGACTGCAAGGCATTCATATTGCATTAAAACAGATACAGTGAGTCAGGGATATCACTGCATGGGCTCAGGAAAATGTCTAAGAACCACTGTCAGTGAAATTCACTGCTGCATTTGCAGATGCAACTTAAAATTTTACCAAGTGAAGACCAAAAATTAAAACCAAACCCCCCCCCCAAAAAAACAAAGTCTTAACAGGATCCAGAAACACCTCCGCCTTCTTAGTGCCCAAGCTCATTTAAGGTGGACCAATCAAATTCTTTTTAGAAACCATGAATTCCCCATCCATGACAAAATACATGACAAAAAAATAGTGAAACTAAACAGATATTACATTAATTAAAACACTTGTTATGACATATCTATAAAATAAATAATTATAGAGCTCAAACATTTAGTTGAATAATCAGCTAGGCCACTAATTAAGAAGTTGCTGCTTTTCTCTGTTTTATATCAATTTAAATCTAAAATCTGGACAGCTGATCAGACAGAAGACTTAACTAGGCTTAACTAGAGACCAGTACATATACATACATTAAAAACAAATCATTAGATATAGCATAATCATTAGTATAATATACACAAGCAGAGCTTTTAGCTGAGATGTTGTTTCAAATCAAATTTAGACTGGACTCTACTTTTAGGCTCCTGTGTGCAGCTTTGTACCCAGCAGAATAATGTACATACAATAATGTTATTGAGCACACTCTGCACTAATGACCTCCAAGTGCACTAATGGAGCTGAATGCAACTCTGAGTTCAAAGACAACCTTTTTTTTTTTTTTTTTGGTTGCAAAAAACAAAAGCAAAACAGATGCTGCACACTGCAGACTAATCTATCGCCCTAATTCAATACAATCCAGGCCAGACGTCAACCCTGGAGGTACTGTATGGCAGCTGAGAGCAGACTGGTAATTAGCCTTTCGTGCTAGAGTTCCTTTAAAGGCTCCTGCCTTCTTTCATCTCACTATGTTCAGAATAATTGAAGTCACTACATGCTTCTTGAATTTATCCTAAAACGGTACCATGAACTGACAGAACATATAATGAGTACGGCCTTTGTGTTTCTCATGCGTCTGCTTTTCATGCTGGATGAATGTGGTGCATATACTGTAACCACACAAAGTTAACACAGCGCTCCAATCGTTGTATCCACAGTGCAAGAAGGGCCGCCGCTGTAACAGTCGCCACCAGAGATGATCATTTTTACTACATTAAACAAATTAGGATTGTAGTATCACGCCTCAGGTTGTAACAGCAATGCCATTCACGGGTACTTTTAAAGGCGGAGCAGCATTTGTGCAAATATTTTTATTCCATATCTCTTCTGCAGTTATTTCAAACACTCTGCATACATACTGCTTTAAAAAAAAATCCAGTCTTATTGACAGTATCTAGTGTGATTCATAGAGATAAAACTAAAATTTTTAATACACTCTGTTAACATTAAGCATTAAAAAAGGAAAAAAGAGAAAACCAAGGCCCTGCTGGGATCATGTCAGTCAAACAAAGATGACAGAGCGCTTTTGGATCACCTCTGGCTTCACCGCTGGAAGCCTTTTCCTGAGTTTGACACTTGACAAGAGAAGCAGAAACTCTTTCTAAGACTGAAAAATGCTTTGCCTTTATCCTTCATCTCAAAATTAGCAATCCTCGCCTTGTGTATTAAAAACACACACACACGTGCATGCATCTGTGCAAAGAGGATCAACTGACATTATTATTTCCTCTGCTTTCTCTCGTGGTGCAGTCGGTGCTGACTCGGCATACTTTTGACAGTTAGCTTTTTTTGACGGCGCTGCTATGGAAATGAAGACGATCAGGAGAACGAGAATTTACATAGAAAATTGCCGTCTCTGTAGGAAAGTCACAGGGGAGGAGTGCACAATTTGAAGGGCTGGAGGGATAAAAACTGCAATGTGAGCAACAAGCAGCAATTTTAGTTTAATAATATCCTGCAATCGATAAAGCATCGATAGTTTCTGTATATTAGTATATTTTTTAAGAACAAATGTCTAAGATTAATCAGCTCATTTTGAACCGTAAGAAAAAGTCTGAGGACAGTGCACGTTTTTTTTGTCAGCAGCAGTTTTACATGTATATCAGTCTGGGAGAGTAATGAAGTGTCTAGTCTGGTGGGAGGACGGAATATCTCATATCCAGCTCGTGTCTGGATCCAGCTGAGACAGCCTGCAGATCACACCTGATATTCTGATTTTAAATGCACAAGTGGCCACTTGTGATTGGATTTTTGCTTCCCTGCTCACATTTGACTTTATCTGCTGGGGGAGGGGGGGGGCATGCAACTGCTGACAAACAGAAAGTAGTTGGGCCCAGCAGCGGGGGAAGAAGACTGGTGGAAATTTGCATATTAAAAATGGTGGCTCCGTCATGGTCTGGTTTACACATTTGCCTAACCAGTCAAAGATCCCTGGTTTGATGCCAGGAAGACACACATTAACTGTTTTTTTCTATATAGTCTATGATTGCAAGCTTGGTCAGGAATTAATTATGTCACCTTATGAACTTGCATAAGTAAAGTCAGTAAAATTTACTTAACCTGCTTAACAATAATGCGTGATTGATAAAACAGCTTTTACCTTGTAGGTATGTATTTACCTACATTACCAGTCAAAAGTTTGGACACACTCAGTACACAGACCTTGACCTCTTTTGGTGGTCCAATATGTTTTTAACTTAGTTTTCCTAATCGGTTTTAGTTTTCCTTATTAACTTAAGGATAAACAGCAGTTTTATTTATGAAAGAGTCAGAAATGGCAGCACACCACCAAACAGGAAATGAACAAACCTCCCATTAAGGTCCATCCACCAGCCTCAGGAAGAGTGGCGGGTCAAATGAGTTAAAGCAAACAATGATAAATAATTCATACAAAAATCATTCTCAAACACAAAGACCAAATGTAGAGATGAAAGAGAGACTGAGAATCAGATTCAATGTAAAGTGAGGTGTCACTGTAATGTCCGCGTGGAGAGTCTGTATAGTCAGAAAACAAGACAGAGCTGAAACCCTGGAAGGCTTTCATGCCATAGAAAATTGATAGAAAATGTCAAATATGCATTCACGCACTTCAGCAAGGCCAAAGACCATAAACGGTGTGATCCGAGTCGCCCCGGCTAAAGAAAGACAAACAGCTCAAACACCTTCAGCGGGTCTTTCACTTTGTCCCGTCCAATATCTGGCACTCATTTAGTTTAGATCATTTTTGGGGGGCGTATTTGCCTGTATTAGAAAACTATGCGTAAAATAAGGGGGCAGAGGAGGAGGATGTCATGCAGAAAAGGTCTGACCACTTATGGGATTTGCACCTACATGGTAACCCAACCTCTCGGATATTTGGGCACCTCTGAATATCAGAAAAGGGAGCCTGTGAAGTGCTGTGAACCACAAGCTATCATGTGACCTGGTGTGCCCCAGGTCTGTTCAGTGTGGTGACAAATAAGCTACAGACCTGATTTTCAAAAGCTATTAAAAGAAAAAAAATCGAAAGTATTAAAATGGATCACATGCAGAACTAAATGTCAGAGTCTCTGGCAAACGTCAGTCAATGCAAACGTCTGTGGCCAAGACCTTCTTGTTAAAGGTCTGTGATAAAAGAATTGGGCTTTCAAGCAAAAGGTCTGCCCTATTGGACGGTTTGATTGATAAAAGAAAGAAAAGCTATTTCCATATATTGAAATAACACAAAAATGTTATGGGGAGCGCTTATTAAATGTTTCCAGGTTGTTCACTCTCATGTGAAACTGCTCCGTTCTGGTGAGTTTGGCCTTTTTGCCTGCCACCCCCCCACACCCCCCACGCCCCCCCAAATACAACCCAAAATCATAGCAAGCTCACAGGAGTTTCTTACAAGTGACAGACTGAACGTCTCCAGAGAACAGTTTGTTTAGACAACGGTTAAATTTAGACACAGGAAAAAAAATAAATCGATCTCTTACTTCAGGCTTTTAAAAACACAACAGCTCTGAGGAATTTACTTCAAATCCAGCCAAGAGGATCCTGTCTCGACTTTTGATAAGTGACACTTTCACATAACCACAAAACTTATTTTTTAACTTCAATGCACCAACACGAAAGAGCAATGTAACAAGAATAACCTAAACATAGATTTTATTGGCCCTAAAGATATTATTAGTGGAAATCATTTTTTTTTTTGGACAGCAGGTAAATGAACTGAGGGAGTGCACACTGAGTCGAAAACACCTCATTGTTCTCTACTGACTTTTGATTGTGTGAAGGTGTCTATTAGTTTTGTTTAATAAAATAAAAAAAAAATCATAAAAAAACTGGGAACACTGCACTGTGGTTTGATGCATTAGCAACAGGATAAAGAACCCAGAACTACATTTTATAAGCTGCTACAATGAAAAATAGAGCATTTAATGAGGCAAAGCTGGATAATAATAAAACGTGCGACAGGCTGTGATCCTGTCACTCAGCATGCAGCAAGCATTTTGTCACTAATAAGCCAAATATCCATGTGTCAGTTTTAGGTTATTTTATGACTGTAACTTGTCAGTGTGCAGTTGTGTTGTGTTAGAAAGGATTAACCAGGAAGCTATGAGTAATGTTACTGTATGTCTGCAGGAACATTACACAGACAACACAAAAGCAGTTGAAAGTGAAGCCTTAAACCAGCACGGTTTCTAATGGCCAATTGGGGGGGGGGGCACTCTGGTTGCAAAAAGACTTCTGGCTGTCTGGAAGTCGATGGAACCTCAGAAAACACTTTTCTGATGACTTCATGGGCTCGATCTCAGTTTTCAGGTCCCAATGAATAAATCATGAAGTTAATTTTATAATTTATTGTCATTATTAGAGTCAGAAAGGAAGCTTATCCAGAGTGTGCTCAGTGGCAATCAATCACAAGTCTTTACCAATGAGTGCGCTGTCATTTGTTTCATATCATCGGTTTTAGATCCACCCCTCACCTGTCATGTCCTGTTAAAGGGACTTCACTGACCAGTGGGTGGAGTCTTTTATATAGTAACGAGCTTAAAAGAGCCAAATAGACAAAGGGCATTAAAATTATCCTGTGACAAGGAAAATCTAAGGTTTTTTCATCCAATTCAGCCATTTTATTAGAGCGCTGGGGCTCAATGTTTTCCTCTCTGGTATGCATGCTTTCACAGAATATCTTTTATCCTGGTACTGTATTAGAGTGCATTTAGCAGGGACTGACTGCCCATTGGATGGATAAGCAGAACTGCCCTAATCATTTTGTTATTTGTCATAACTAACAAGCACAGAGATTAAAAGGACAATGAAAAATTGCAAGGGAAAAATAGGGAAGAAAAAAAGGCCGGCAGTACAGTCACTCTGAATCTGTCAAGGCTGATCTCAGTTTGTGGTCCTTGTTGGATGTTTTGAGTTATTATTAGACACAGCGCACCCTATACAGCCAGTTTACTGTGGGTTTATCAGAGTTTTACTGATGAGTGCTGGGAACGAACCAAAGCTGCTGATATACAAAAACAAAACAATTAGTGGAAAGATGCTTAAATTCTCTTTGGAGCTAAGAGGGATGCATAACGTGAATCCGATACCTCGCACCCCCCCACAAGATTTTAAAAATATTGATTTGTGCAGTTTTAATGTCAGGCCGGCACAGCTTGTTAGCATCCACAACGGTTGCAGACCCAGTTTTTATTTTAATAAATACATCCTTAACAGTCAGACAAGCTGACAGAGAGGCAATCAATCAGGTAAGTTTGGTTAAAATAACAAAGAAGTGTTGTTGCTGTTGTTGTGAAAAAAAAAATAGAAAAATTGTTAGGAAGAGAGGAAGCCAGACAGGCAGGCTGAGCAGAGAACAAAGATCTTTTAGGCATTGTGTAGCACAAGTGTTAAACAAAGCTACCTGTCAAAGCGCTGTCTGCAAGAGGGGAAAAAAGTCTTCAGATCTCCGCAGCAAGACAGCACACACATACTGAGACACATCCACGCACTAACTTTTCCTCCTTTTTCAAAGCCAGGTTAGACACGACAGAAAGACAGGCGTGCTGTATTAGCCTTTAAAAGCACCAGTATAACATCAAAAAGGCATCAGAGGGGACTTCAGCTGCTGCACATGCACAGATGTACAGATTTACACATACATGCACAGAGGCCTACTAACAAAGCCTGGGAGATAGCTGATGTAATTGGACTGTAAGTCCCATAGAGCGGCGAGTTGCCTGGCAAAGAGTTAAGAGGCACGCAGCTGGCACTGGGCATTAATATTGAGCACAGTGCCGCGGGGCACGGCGCACTTTCGCCCACTGAAATTTGGACTTTTTTTCTTTTCCTCCCCTTGCTACACAGATAAGACAATATGGACACAGTCATATTTGAGTCAAAGTTGACCTCAAGAGCTTTGCGCCTGGAGCAACATGCACTGCAGATTTCATAAAAATAGTTTACCGTGTGTAACTTTTCGCATATAGCTTCAAACCATGTTCATTAACTCTGCTACAAAACATGAACAAGCTATACTTTATGATGATGTAAAGATGCATTTCACTATTACCTAATATTACCTAATATTTTGCAACTTTACCTACTCCTTTCTTTTAATGTCAGTGATCCCAAATCACAATTACACTGCAGTTATCTGTTTACTTTATTTTTCCTGTTTAGTCTGTTTCTGTTCATTAGAATATGTTAGTAAACTCAGTTACCAAGAGCAAATTATTAGCTGGTGGCAATCTCTGGGGCTGAAAATGAAGCCAATGGGGGAAATATAAAAAGCTGCAGTTCCTCCAGTGGCCACTTGAGACAGTTTCAAAGAGTGACTCCATCCTCAGCCTGGCTTACAGCATAAGCAGTGCTTTGGCCTCTCATCTAAGCCCCTTTAAGGTTTAAAGTTAGTGATGTGGCCACTTTGTTACTTAAAACAAATTAGCAGGTATTTGTTTCTGTGTGCCTTATTTCTCAAGCAAGTTTGCTGGTATTAGCTGATAAACACTGCCCTCCTATATAAATATGGTCACATCTGGCCATAGAAAACCAAAATTGCAAGCGCCAAAAAGCTAAAATAGAGGTTTTCACAAACCAGTGGGTGATGTTCCTGTGGTGATGTCCATCTTTTATATACAGTCTATGATTAATACACATTTGGTGCCTTCGTGGGCACAGGACAGAATTGGTGGCATTATCTATCGTGAGGTCCATACCCACTAATTTCTATAAATCACTAACAATAAAAAGAAAGTGAAATCTTATTTTATTTCCCGCATCACTCACACACCATCTCCAGCGGATATATGGCTCACCAATGGCACTTACCATAAAGTTTGAGAACCACTAGCTGAAAGCAGCACTGCAGTTATGCGTGAGTTTTTAGGCAACAATGAAGCTCTTTGACACAGAAGAATAAGACAGCAGACAATCAATATTTTATTAGGCGGGTCTTTGTTGAGTTTGGTTTTTTTTTAAAAGACAGAATACTGCCGCGCTTATCCTTTACTTGTATCTTGGAGCTTCGACTCAGAGATGCAGCCTGATGGATGAGCCTGCAGGCCCGCGGCCTTGCCAGAGGAAAAGCTCTTGGTCTTTTCACGCTGCTGAGCAGAGCAAAGACCGGCTGCATTTTAATGCCACATTTAGGTACAGCAGGCTTGCTAGAGCTGTAATTAAATAAAAATGAGTACACTAAGCTGAGATGCTTGGTATTTCACAGTGTGTGCTGGGGAAAAGTGAAACTGCTTGGGTCAATAGCTTTTTAATCAGAGCATTTGCTGGAACTGTTTCGAAATGAGTGCAAAAGCCTTGAGGCTGGACCTAAAATATTGTGCTGCAGCGAGCTGGTCCGCACTCTGGCAATACGTGCTAGTTAATTACATTGGTTTAAAAGGTGTTATGGCCACAGAAAGGTGGCCATTCAGCAAGCTTTAGCGCATTACTGGAGCCACCTTCTTTGGCACGGAACCTGTAAACTTCAGGGTTTTCCATAAACTGCTCATAATGAAAATGCTATACGCTACATAATTATCCATTGGACAAAACTCAGTGGAAATGACACACATTCTAAGGGCTAAATTAAGCAAGATAGCTCTAAACTTAACAAAAAGTCAACATTCCCTAATATATTCATGTACATGCAGAGGAAAGACAAAAGAGAGAAAAATTAGAGACAAAGCGACGAAAAAAAGACAAAAAAAAATGAATGACAGGCAAACAAGGCAGAGATAAGAGTTGAGAGAGAAAGCTGAACAATAGGCATGCCAGAGTCAACTGCTAATCTGTGATTAGATAGCACCTCAGTTTGATAATACTCAAATGTGAGAGCAAAGAGAGAGAGACGCCCTTTCTGCTTCCTCTGTCACTCAAAGATGCATGTGTGTGTGCAAGTGTGTGTGTGTGTGTGTGTGTGTGTGTGTGTGTGTGTGTGTGTGCGTGCGCGCAAGTATATTAACAAGGCAAATAGCTTCCATGTTTTATCTTCCTTGCAGGGGAAGAGATAAGGTCCAATGAGAGCAGGTCTGGGAAGCAGCTGGGCTCCCTCCGGGCCAACTGACAGGAATAAGAAACCAGACTGTAGACAGAAACTCGGGGGATATTTCAGGGTTTCTAACAATAACCTGCTACAGATCCGCCAGTCAGTGACCTTAGGGACACATCGACATACTTGTACATGCGTATACAGTACGAGTCAAAAGTTTGGACACACCTTTTAATTCAGTGGTTTTTCATTATTTAAAAATTGTCTGCATTGTAGATTAATACTGAAGCCATCCAAACTATGAGGACCAAAGACCATCAAATGTTATGATGAAACTGGCTCTCATCAGGAGCACCCCAGGAAAGGAAGACCAAGACCAGGAGTTCCCTCTGTTGCACAGGATAAGTTCATCAGAGTTACCAGCCTCACAAACCGCAAGTTAACAGCACCCCAGATTAGAGCCCACCTAAATGCTTCACAGAGTTCAAGTAGCACACACATCTCAACATCAACTGTTCAGAGAAGACTGCGTGAATCTGGGCTTTATGGTCAAATTGCTGCAAAGAAGCCACTTCTTTGCTTAACCAGCTTAACCACAGCATTCTGCAGCAACATGCCCGTCCCGTCTGCTTTGCGCTTAGTGAGACCATCATTTGTTTTCCAACAGCACAATGACCTGAAACACACCTCCAGGCTATGCGAGGGCTATTTGACCAAGAAAGAGGGTGATGGAGTGTTGCATCAAATGACCTGGCCTCCTCGATCACCAGATCTAAAACCAACTGAAATGGTTTGGGATGAGTTGGACCACAGAGTGAAGGCAAAGCAGCCAAAAAGTGCTGAGCACCTCTGGGAACTCCTTCAAGATTGTTGGAAAACCATTTCAGGTGGTGACCTCATGAAGCTGACTGAGAGAATGCCAAGAGTGTGCAAAGCTGTGATCAAAGCAAACGGTGCCGACTTTGAAGAATCTAAAATCTAAAAGATATTTTCATTTGTTTAACACTTAAGTTTATTGCATGACTCCTTATGTGTTCCTTCATAGTCTAGATGGCCAGAGAAGGTGTGTCTAAACTTTTGATTGCTTTCGACCTATCAGCAAACATGATTAGCATTGGCTAATGTTCATCTGCTGTGTCACATCAGTTCTGCACTGGCTAAATGTTCAAACATAGTGTTAAAGAGCTAAAATACTTCAGTTAGTTTATACAAAGAAAATTTTTCCCCTGACAGAAAAATGGAGATGAAATGCCAAAAACAAAAAAATATTGGGTAAGGACTTCACAATCAGTGCATTCCTTTTTTGTACAAATGCTAAAAGTAAACATGATTATGCAGCCATCTTTCATCAAAACCTGGATCCAATCAGTGGTACCTCCCGCATGAAGGTTGTAATGAATGTATATATTCAGTAAATACTGTTCTGGTTGTTTTGTTGTTAGAGTTGATCAAATTATGCAAATGCAAAGATGGCAGAAGGCAATTAAGCATAACTTGCATCAGGTGTTCAAACAAGAAACACTGTTGGCGTTGGTGCTCTAAATGTTGATGTCCAAAGCTGTTCTAAATTTGAGCTTCCCAAACACAACTCCTAATGGCTTGGGTCAGTGCCATTTGTAGCACTTGGTTATTCTTTACTAATCAAACACTTCAAATGGCTCCTACATACATGAGATATTTGCATGGACAATGTTTAACCCCGTCCTTTAGATTAAACTCAGTTTTGACTGTTTTCTTACTTTTAGAATAGCAAATAAGTTGCTAAATGCTTCCAGATTTGATCAAAGAGCTCACAGCACTGGTTTCAGCGTATCTGGAAGAAAATCCAAAAGAACAAGCGAGGCCTTTGCGTATTCTAATTGTAGAGATTCAAAAATGTCAAAGTCAGTCCCCAAGCAAACAAAGTCTCTTGCATATGACTTTCCCTTTAAAGGTATGCTTAAGGAGGGCGAAATGTTAAGGGGTCCTGGGTAAATAAAAATTTAAACCCTTCCTGTTACCATGAGACAGGAAACACGAGTCTTTACTCCATTAGGCTCGATCTTGCATCATTGTGGTATGAAAAAAGAAGTTTATATGCATCTCACTCTGTAAGCAGGAATACTAATGCTAAGCTTATGCAATGTTTATCATCTTCACCCCAGACCCTTGCAGCATTAATGTTGGGCAGTATTTTAGAGTGAGACTCACTCTGCCTTAATCCTGTACAGCACACACTTTATTTTGAAGCTGGGAAATTTTTTCCCCCTGCTTTTAAGACTGGAGCTCTCTGGTAATAGTTTAAGTGTGGAAACATATTTGCCCTCTTGTGCCTACACTATGGTTGCGCTGGTTTCATTATTTTTTCATTTTAGATCTCTCACCCGCACAGCAGCAGTGCCCTTTTTTTTTTTTATTGCTGTTTTGATGTCTAAATAGGCTAACCCAGGACTATCTGAGGAAGCTTACAAAAAGAGAAGAAAATATGAGTGAATTCACAAACTTATGTGTTAATCCAGGTGAAAATATACTCCTAAAACTTATTTTTGGCAGGCAAGTCTTGCTACTTTAATGCAGGTGGAAAGTTTAATCTCAGAAATGAGGCTGTGTGACAAATGTTTACTTAGGGCAAGCAGGGAGAGAAACATCACTCTTTAAACCTCGTGGAGAAAACCCATCAACATGTCTCCGTGTCCATTTTCTAATACACTTTCCCCCTGCAGTGTCAGTTTGCAGCCATGCAGCTGCTCCTCCAATCCAGCAGAAAGTTTCTCTCAGTCCTGTAATAAATATTGATTTCTTTGTTTGTTTGTTTCTAATGCTCACCCAGAAAGATTATAGTATAGGTTTTAAGGTACTACATAAACAAAGTTAGTGAGTGTAAAAAGGAAGAGCAGGATACCCGAGGTGAAATCCAAAAAAAATCATGTCAGATAACACAAAGGCGTTTCTCTCTATCCTCTGTCATATATGTGCTGTTACAGTGATGGATCCTCATATCAAACATGGCCAAACACAGGCTTAGACTGCTCTAAAAGATCAGTGTGACTGTTTTCTACTCTTGTATCAGTGTGAAGTCAATGGGGCTGGATATCCTTTAAGTACTGCAAGGATGATGTTTCCTTTATCTAGGCCACCCCTGAAAATAGCATGGTCTTGGCTTCCTTGATACCCCCCCCCAAAAAAAAACAGTGACTTTTTCCCATATAGCTCTGAATTACTGCAGAAAATAACAGTTTATGATACTTCAAGATTTGCTCAGTGAAATAATCTCCAACAACTGAGAGCATTTTTATGATTTTTTTAAAGGTGTTAATTCAATCACAAGAAGATTAAACGCTAATTTTAGGCCTTAGATAAACTACACTGCAGTCAGATCAATTTATTTGGCATGATGATGTTAAATGTCCCAGACAGGTTCCCCTGTAGCAGCCCATGTACCGATGGCTGAAGTTGTTACTGGAGCTGCCTGTGTTCAAACCGCCCCAGGCCAACCCGCCCTCCCTATCGCCTCACGTTCCCGTCTATTCTACACTGATAAAAAATCAAATAAAATCCTAAAAAGACAAAATATAATCATTAAAAAGAATATCACAAACAACTTCTCTGGTGTCATTTTGCCACTTTTTAGCAAATGCCTTCTCTCAGACACACAGAAAAATCTGAAAACGCCCTAAGAAGGATATTTGCTTCTGGAATCAACAAAATTCAGATTTATGGCATCTAACAAAAACCCGTTGGCTTTGAGATAAAGGAAACGGAAACACAAAAAAATGCAGACTCCTTTCTCGGTTTTAGGACTCGTTACTACATAAAAGCCCCGCCCACTTCCAGTTCAAACCTTTTGTTTGCAAGCAGCGTTCAAAACTGACTCAGAGTGGGCAGAAGCTGAAGGGTTACCAGCACAAAATAAGGTAAGTAAGGATTACGTTCAACTGTGCAAAGCCACTCTAGCAGAGTCCTAAAATAGAACAGAACAGAGTTAAAGCACATTCAAAAAAAAAAAGTACAAAAACATAACACTGTGGAAAGACCTGAAAAAAATAAAAACAACAAAATAAAAGCATGAAACTCTAAAAAAGGCAAAGATATAGGACAGGAGGGGATATAAGAAAAATGGCAGTATGATACCAGAACAACCTGTATGTTTGTTCTTCCTCACAGCCTGTTAGGAGCACGTTTGTACTGCACTTGTAAGCAAATCCCCTCATTTGGTTAAGCTAACCAAATGTGTGTGTGTGTGTGTGTTTTATATATATATATAGTTTTTAAATGGTAGAGGTTCAAATGTTACTCAGCATGAATGATTTGCAAAGACCAATGTGTCCTCCTGCTCACAGTGCATGCATGTGTGTGTGTGTGTGTGTGTGTGTGTGTGGGCACAGGGACAAAGGGGAGTAAGGGAAAATAAAGCAAAGTGTGGTGTAGCAATTACACAGTCTGTCAAAGCACTGCAGGAGGAAAGGCCTGGTTCCTCTTCTGACACACTCTTCAAGTGTGTGTAGCTGTTACGCAGCTACAAAGCTATGCCTCAAAACTGGCTGAGTAACATGTGTGCTCACTCTCTCTCTCTCACACACACACACACACACACACACACACACACACACCCCTGATAAAGGCTTTGGTAAGCTATGGGAAAGAGCGAAGACTCAGTCCATGTGTGACCCTGTTGACCAAACCAATTTTCCCCTTGTCAAGTAGTCTACTGCTGTGAGAGGCTGTGTGTGTGTGTGTGTGTGTGTGTGTGTTTGTGAAGCTGAAAGGAGTTAAGAGTGTGTACTAATAAAGTACTGAGGGAACTAAGCCACAGGCTGATTGAAGACTGATAATACGAGGCCCTACACACACAGTTAACCCCAAATTAAAGGTGTGTGTGCGTTTGCATGTGTAGCAACACGGATTATCGTAGTTTTAGTTTGCTGTCTGCTCAGCTTTCTAATCCTGTTACATCAGACTGTTAAATGAACTGCAGCCGTAGCCGTATCTCATTGTTAAGTCTGATTTCATTCGCCATTTCCAGATCCAAATGCTCCTTAAGTTCCCGTAAGTAAACAACCGGTGAGGCGTCACTGAGCATTAAAAGCGGCCCAAATAAACAAATATATCAGTGTGGCTGTTCAGCCGAGCTTTACAATTAAAATGTGACATCCAGGCATCCATCACAAAGAGGACCGAATTAGAAGTTAGCAGTTAGCATGTAAGGATTTCTAAATTTCTATGTTTTACATATGTGGTTAGAGACCGGCAACATACACCAAAGGCTGAAGAGAAGTCGAAGGCTTTAGCCTGCTGTGGAGGGACATTTAAATTCGTGCCTGAAGCCTTCAAACTCAAGATATGAAGGATCACACCTATGTTTTATCAGCAGAGAAGGGGCCCCTTCACCAAAGAAGAGAAAACGTGAAGGAACGCGACACCACCACCGGCATCTTAATAAAATGTAACCCTCTAGCTCAAGCCTCATCTTCTGAACTGAAGTCAGGGCTCTAACACATGAAATCGTGCATAAGCAGATTTCTTTATTCCTGATATTGTCACAATTACTTATTGTCAGCAGATTAGACATGTGATCCTCCAGTCTCTGGACAGCTGACAAGAGTAACAAAGAACAAGAAAACACGCGAGATGATCCCATCTGCAACGCGAGGTTAGTCGTAACAGGACGATGCTGCGGGTTTGGATTACTGCTATGAAAAAGTCCTAATCCTGAGCTTGAGGTCCACACGGAAAACTCGGTCGACCCTACAGTGGTTCTTTTCTTAAGCGCGTTTTTAACTTAGCTTAAAGATGTGCGCATAGCACATGAATTCATGAATCAGTTAATGAAAAATTAATACATTTGGGAGGTTCGTTTCTATTAAAAAAAAAACGAGAAACTCTGAAGCACGTTAAAAAGATGAGAGCCTCATCGCCTGCAGGAGAGGCGTGGAAAATGTTACGCCATTACTTATCAAGCAGACAGACACAAGCACTGAGATTAGATATGAGTTCAGGCTTATTGTTTTTACATCTGAAGCAGTGGTGCTTAATGCACCTGAGGAAAACTTATTTGCAGAACAGGAATAAAAATCATTCCTTCAAAATGTAAAATGTATGAAAAAATATGTTTATTTACATTTTTATTTTATAAAAATGTATTTTGGTACATATTGTAACTACATATCATTATTCAGAACTTGGCTTTTTTTTTTAACAACTGAATAAAAACAACTTCACAGAGAAAATGAAAGCATTAAAGCAATTACTGCCACCCTGTTTCTGTGAGAATATGCTGTATCTCATGAGCAGTAACAATATGATAATATGATGCTACTAACCTTGTTCCAGATTTGGATTCATTTGTGGTTCATTAATATCAAAAGCATAGGGTACATTTCTTACATCCTTCACTCCAAATCCGTAACAGCGGATAAATAGACGCTGCCAACACACACACACACTTCTCCTCACCGCTTTCTGTTCCAAAGACACAAATCTGCCAGTTACTGCTTTAATATAACAGAAAGTGGGCCTTCAGTGTTCAGCCAGTAAAATATCACGAGCATGCAGTGTGATGGAGACAGAAAAAAAAAGATTTAAATAAATCAGGATCAGGGAATGGCCGAGTAGGATCGTTTATGACCCAGGAAGACATTTTTCATTGTTTACCTATACTGTTTTCTTTATCTACGACAGATGACCTAAAATGTTAGAATGTAATGACACGTGGTTTTCAATCATTTTTATGTAAAAAGTAGTTAACCCGACTGCGCTGGCATTTAGCATCAGCCTCAAGGCTTCCGCAGCAGGAAATCGTACCGCTCTACTCTGTTAGCCATGGAAAACAATGACTACAAGTGGAAAATTACAACAAAATCAAAACTTTCAATGTTAAATATACATAAATGCAATCTGACTTAGAGGCAGCACAGAGGCCAGGCTTTTGTTTATATCCATCATGAGAGGTACACATCCTTTACTCCTTTAATCACAGCTGATGAGTGTTTTTGATACCCATCCATTTGTGGTATTAATAGTGCTCCTGCTTCCCACATGGAAAGTACAATCTTAAACCAACCAACAAGAGACACAAAAGAAACACAACACTGCCTTTGTTTTCTGCCTCAGCTGACCACGTCTCCATAGAGATAATGCAAGTCTTGTAGGCTATGGCGTGATTGGTGTGTCCTGACAAGTGGAAAACTGGTCTGGGACACCAGGCAGGGATGATGACTAAAGCTGATAACTGGGTAGGTAGAGCTGGGATGACTCAATTTATCAGCTGGTGGGTCAATGGAAAGCTGAACCTCAACAAATGTGTTCATCAATCAGACAATTAAAATCTAAAATCCAAACAGTAATTCCGCAAATGTACGGATTATCTACTTTCCTTATTTAACAGAGTATCTTTAAGCTGTTTCTGGTAATATTGTTGCTTACTCAGTATACATTTGTGCATTACAGTATTATACAGTCTAAAATTATTAAAGTATACACATATTTAACCACCCTCACCAGGCCATTAACCTGCCTGTCACTCAATTGTCCAATTACCTTTGAGTCTCTCTAAATGGTGGATAATGTATTACACTGTTTATAGATAACAACAATTAACAACGCATTATGGTTTTCTTTTTTTCTTTCTTTCTGTCTTACATACAGAAAATAATTCTATGTAATTGTAAATAAGGAGGAGTCCTGTAAGTGAAGTAGAGTCCCAGAATAAGACTCGGGGTGTGTCGTACATCCCAAACCAGCTAGATGATACTGGTACGAGACACTTTCCAGCATGTTTTCCTTTTTTCCCAACATCTGCACCTCGTTGCACATGCCCTTGTGTTTGCTCTGTATTAGACATACAGAGCAAACTGACTTGTTGAAAATGTTGCGTACATAACTGTTGACATGCTCCGCAGTAAGAACACCAGTGCTCCAGAGAAAACTGGCCATCAATCCAAGCATAAGTGGCTCAAATTGTCTTTCCATTGCTGCCAGTCTGAACTCTAATCATAAAAATGTTGCTGGTTACTGCGGCAGTCATTTCAAAGTAGCGTAACATGCAAGCTCTGTGATACAACCATAAACGCTCAATTTAAAAGAAATTACCTGTAAATTTTCTACAATACGGGTTAAACGGTCTGCCAAACATTATGTGATATAAACGGTTTTGGTCATAGATGAAAGCATTGATCGTAGTGTGAAGCATCAGCTCAGTTTTCTTGAAGAATTAAAACAAAACAAAAAAACCCGCAACTGCACCTGTTAGGTGAGTGTTTGACAGGTAATCCTTTAACGCTCTGGCCTCAGTGTGCTTACTCAAATGTGTACCATTCACAAGTTTGCAAATTAAAGAGATTGATCAGATTAAGAACAAGGAAAAGGGATAAGTCGACTGGCATTACTTGTGAAATGGACACGCTGTATCGCATTGGTCTGACACCTTTCCTTCCTTTCTGTGTCCTCAATCCTTCTCCCTCCATCTGTAGCCCTGCTCTCTTTCCTCAGAGCAGATTAGACCGCTCTAAAAAGAGATTAAGATAGATATCCAGAAGATTCATTCTCTACGGTTGGTGAATAACCTTTACTTGGCTCTGTATGTGTGTGTGTGTAGACATGTAAGGCCCTTTACTTGGGAGGAAAGCAGAGATGGCCAAGAGGGGAAAAGGATGAGGGGGAGCTGTTTTTCTCTTTCCATCCCTCCAGCAAAGCCAATTTTCTCAGTGAGTGAAATGGATTTCCTGAGGACAGAAGATAGAAGCTGTCTGCCGGCTCCGCCCAACACAATGCATTATCCTGTGTGTGTGTGTGTGTTGTGGACGTCTCAACTGTTACTGGTCAATAGCGCTGTGTGCTGACCTGCACAGCGAGAGGTCAGAGATGGGATTACCCTGGGTGGCTTTGTGTCAGTGAGCTTGTCCCTGCCTGCTTCTGTGTGCGTATATCACAGTCAGGTAGTGATCACAAGCCTACATACAGTATATACTGCACGTCTAGCCATCAAAGGGGCAAAATGGCTATACATGCCAGACTGTCATTGTTTTTGAGGGAGTTACAGAAATTATTGGAAACAATATTCTCTGATGTCATCAGAAAGATTTGAGAGATGATTTCCGAGTACCTCTGACGGAGTACGGCAGCTCTGTGAGGACAATTCTCTAGAATCGGACACACAAAAGATCATTTTCAAAACTGAACAACCCAACGATTATTTTCTATTTACTGACATTTCTGTGCTGAGACTGCAGGGATGCACTTGGGTTTAGCTTGATGATGATAGGGGAGTTTCTCACATTGATCTGAAACGATCAATCTGATCAGACATGCACGCTTTTCAAACAAGGGCCAGAGTGGAGCTTTCTCGTTGTTTTTAACCCTCAGTTTCACTTCACTACAACACTGGTTCTTTTTCTATTATGACCTCTGTCACCGGCAGTGCACCAGTTAAGCTAAAGGAGCAACAGCAGCCTATACATAAAGAGGGGTAGCTGGCTCTTCAGTGCACGGTTACAAGCTCTGCAGGGCACCTGTTGACTGTCAGCTGGAGGAACACAGCCAGGACCTCAATAGCTAAAAATGTAAAAAAAAAATAAAATAAAATAAAAAAAGAGCAAAAAAGATAAATGAATAATGTCCTCGTTGTTTCATATTTAGCTCAAAAACGTTCTAAAATAATCAGCGTTTCTAAAAAACGAATGAATCAGCAGAAAGGTCTTTCAGTTTTAGAGCCGTCCACTTTGGAGAGGGGCCTTTAAAAGCATTCAGCTGGACACAGTGTCACTAGCATGCAGTTTGTAGAGAGTTTCTTTCAAAAACAATTTACAGAAATCTGTCAGAAATTTCATCCACACAACCTGCACTTCTTTAAATTTACTCATCTAGTCAGATTTTTAGGCTTCTCTGTATATCCGGTGAGCTGCAGGTGTCACTGTAATAAAGACAAACGTGTTCACATTCCCCACTCACGTCATGTCTAACTGTGAAAGGCACCCACCTGAACATGCACAGGAACACGTGCACACAAAATACTTTAATAAACTGAATCAGAACTTCCTCGCTGTGCACGAATCTCTTTGTATTTACATAAAAAACATTAAAAAAAAAGAAAAAAGACAGACAAATGCAAAGCTATAAAGGTGGTGCTTTTTTTGCAGGGTTGCATGAATCCATTTAGAGAAGAGCCCTACACTTTCACATTTATAGCAATTACACAAGGTTTCACCATTTGTTGGATGCTTTTAAGTCTAGGTACAGTGCCCTACTCTGCCATGCCTGCCTGTATTTTTAGAATTGTAGGTCCCAATGGAAATCAAACCTGAACCTTGACTGTTTAAGAGCTTTACTGAGCACACAACAGAAATAAAACACTGATTGAATGAAATGTGAAATAAAATGATATCCAGCCAGCTTTTCTATCTCTCTCTTCCCTCTGTTTTGTGGCAGCACAATGAAGTGAGATGAGTTAAATGGAAAGCTGTGGTTGTGCCTGTATGTGTGTGCGTGCGTTTGTGTGCCACGCTCAATGGGAGTTTGATGGGAAGTCACAGTCTCAGGAGGCGGTCTATCAATGTGGATTGCTTTGGCTTTGTTATGTGTGTGTGTGTGTGTGTGTGTGTGTGTGTGTGTGTGTGTGTGTGTGTGTGTGTGCGCTCCTGTCTGTAGGTATCCACTCGGCTTCCAGTTCAATCCATAAATTGAGTGTTTCTCTGCCGTCTATGTTCGATCACTGCATTTGGCTTTCTCTCATGTCTGATTAATACATATATATATATTTTAACTCAAAGGCTCTATGTAGGTTAAACATTCAGATATGACCTTAAAAGGGGGCTATTATGTTTTTCCACATTTAGTGATATATGCTGTATATTCTGCTACAAAGGGCTGGTGCTTCTCTCAAAGCGCTTTTTCACACACACACACACACACACACACACACACACACACACACTCATACAGCACTTTATTCTTTGCCTTTAAGTGCTTTCTAACTATCATGCAGATACTCATTTAGTAATGGATGCATCAGGGCAATATGGGTTTCAGACTTTCAGACAGGACAGGAATCAATCCACCGACCTTCCAATTAGCAGACCTGCTCTAGCTTCAAAGGCTCACTTTCAAACAATTTCTTCGCACGTCTTAAGGCTCATATTGGTGCCAGCGTGAAAGGATATCCTCACATGGTCATGTCAGAAGCCTCCCCTACCTGTTTTTAAAATTTTCAGTTTACTGTATGAGGGGCAGCCAATCAAAGGAAAGTTGGCTTGAAGGAGAGGAGATAAAACTGCTTGTTTCACACAGACGATGAACTTAAGGGCTGCACCCTAGGCCCAGCGTAAGACAAGTAAGGATTCGTTTTATCTGTGGATCGTGCAAAGCTACTCTACTGGAGGCCAAGAGTAAGTCTTTATGACTGTTTATGACTCTCTTTCTGAAAAACCAGATAAAGAAAACAAGCCAGCCTGTTACCCGCAGTTTCCTGTCGCATTCCTTGTCCCACTCGTCCTTCCACTCAATGTATTTTCTCATGCCAGACAGCCACCTATCGTCACTGTATTTGCTCTTCTTCTTTTTTGCTGTCTGAGCCTCTGACTAACAGCTGCAGCACGTTTTTTTGTCTCTCTCTGTGCCATCACATCAGCCGCCTCGATACGTGGTTTGTCCGGAAAACAAGTCCATTTGCTGCACTTGAGCACATGCTCATTGGCAGCAAATGAGGGAAAGGACTGAACACATTTCAGCTGGTCCGACACAATATTCTTCCTGTAATGTTAATTATCCTCTTCTTTGATACAATATGCCTGAGGCATTTCTGGTCAATATGCAAGTACATTATTAGGTAATACCAGAGGGGGTCGGGAAGTGAGCACCCAAGAAAGTGGAGTGTAGGAGCAAACTCTCACACAACATTTAGTTTAATGTGTCGAAGTAAAACTTTTCGCACTCGTATTGCTTAGCTCCACGCTGACCTAAACCCCAGATCAAAAAGAACGCCAATTTCATATGTTGTGATTAATCCAGGGCTGCCAGTAAACGCAGGATTATGAGTCACGCTTCAACATTAGAGCCTTGAGTGAGCATCTTCAAGACTGCTGATGGCAGACATTAATTTTGCTTGGACAATAAATATTCAATTGCTTTGTTGCCCACCATAGTTAAACTACCAGTCCTAGCCATTTTAATTTGGGATAACTATCTGCTATTACAATTCACATGAGTGTTCCAAGCCCAAGGATAATAAGAGTCTGCACAGAGCTAAGCATAGTGAGAAAGGCCTTCTTATTTGCTTCTGGTCTTTGTTTGTGGGACCTTGTACTGGACTACCATCTGTGAAGAAGCCTCTGTGGAAGCTTATCATTTTTAAGGGGAGAAAAGAAAATTATATATATATATATATACATATATATATATATCATATATATATATATATATATATATATATATATATATATAGGAAGGAAGCAGTTCAACTTAATACCATGTAATAAATAAAAAAAAAAGTAAAATAAGAAAGTGCACAGTCTAGACTAGACTGTGCACTATTTCTCTACTTCAGCTCAGGAACCATTGGCTCCTCTGTGAGCCGGTTTCAGTGTCCCTGCTTGTTTCCCTGCCTTGTTCTGGGCTCGTCTCCTTTTCTGTGTAATGCTGCAGTCATGTCATATTAGACGGACTATGACTCTCAGCTACTGGCTGGGAGAAATGTCATTATAAGCAAAACAGCACTTGTAGGCTCTCGTATTTGTCATCACGAGCCAGAAATAAACATATTTCTGTGCAGTCCTACAGGAATTATAGGATAAAGGCTAATCCTGACATGTTTAAACCTGGTTTGCACCTTATTAAATGAGGAAGAAGACTGACAAAGAAACCACAATTTATTGTCATAGAATAACCTGGTAATAGTGCCGTTTGAGATGCTAGTATCATTTAATTACTCTGAAATATGGGCAAGACTTAGTCGAAATTAGTTATTAGTGATTTCAGCTCACTCACATGCCACTTCCAGTAATATCTTGAACTGTTTGAATGAATCACAAAGGCTGAGTATCAGAGAGCAAGACTGCAGATCAGGGTGAGATTTGTGAATATATACTTGAGGAAAACTTGTCTTACAAGAGACCTATAAATTAGTTGAGGGAATTGGCGAAGGCGTCTTGTGCCGTCCTGAACGAGGCTCCACAGCTTCTTGTGCCACCAAATCAATCAGTGACAATAAAAGCTTTCAGCAAATGAATCAAGGCCTGGCAAGAGGAACCAAACGTTCAGCTAATTTCTGTTGTTCAGTGGGACAGAGATCCACGAAACACCCGAACGCTTCCGACCCGAATCAGTCGGAGATTCGTGCAGTGCTTCCAAGAATGCACTCCAGTCCAAGTTACAGTAAAGTACTGAGTGGCACCTTGTCACAAACCACAAATAATCACTCATATATCTTATGGTTGAGACTGAGATCACCTGGATGAGAAGCCTTTAAGCACTTCATTTGTTTCCTGCATGTTTTATCATCATCTGACACGTTACAATTTGTTTTCTTACTCAAGCTGTCTTCACAGAGGCTCCAGAAATTATCTGGGGAATCAGGTCAGCATGTTATCTAAAACTGTTCCTTCTTCCATGGGCACACAATAGGAGCCTGTCTAGCTCAGACGCATTCACACTGCTGGAAATACTCAGCTTTATGTGAGAGTGATGCCTGAGTAGAGGCACAGGATGATGATGCACTCGATATGAGTTCATCATAGAACTCATATCGAGTGCAGCAGGCCTAATTTATGTATAAATCCCACAGCTTAAAGGAAATACCTACACACAGTTACCACAATGTATCCCCTCTCTTGAATGCCATTGTTTTATAGCCCTGGCTAATAGAGAGTGACATAATGATAGCTCAGGAATATTTATCTGGTGTTTTACTTTATAAGCTATGGTTAATTAGTTTAACTGACTAGTAGCAACACTCAATCGTCTAGTCAACTCGTCACATGCAACCCTTTGAACTGTTAATAAGGTGGCTTTTCTTACATCACCTATACTGTAAATGTTGGGATGGCCCACTTCGATTCTGCACTGCTTTATAATAGTCTGACATGAACAGTGGACGCTTGGACCCTGGCCCTAAACCTTGATTAGGATGTCTGTTTTCACACTGTAAGAAAACCCCAGTTATCAAGTAAGCAAGTCCTCCAACAAACAAAGCTGAGAAGACAACAGGATTATTATTTGATAACTTGTTTTTTGATAACCGAGACTTTTCTTGGTATCTCTGTCTTTAAAGGAGGTCCATTAGACACCTGAGTGTCGAGGGTCTGATTTTGTTATCCAGTCACAGGATTTTTGCTTTAATCCGGGTTTTTCTAAAGGATGAGGTATGCAGCTGGGACACTCATCCCTGTCATCACCAGATTACTCTGTCAGACACAACTAAAGGAGATTGGGATTAGTTTTCATCACAAATCGGGCTTCATCATTTGAATTCCTCCTAATCACTGTGGAATAAAGGTTTGGAGGGGATGGAAATCTCCTCTTACGATGAATAATGTAACATTTAATTAGATTTTCATAGTGAGGATGTGTTAATTCTTCAGATGCTGTAATTTACATTTTACACATTACAATTACAAGTCCTTTCTTTGCCTTTATTGGTGTGGATGAAACTGGGATACGGCGCCTGCCACTTGATTTTTCTATTTTGTATAATTTCAAACTTTTTCCATCACTGCTTCCAGTTCCGTTCCTCCATCCATCATCACCTCCGTTGGCACTTCTTTTAAGTCTCTCCCAGACAACATCTTCCTTCATGCGCTGCTTCCTTCTCCCTATTCTCTCGCACTCTGGCTTACCTGCCTAAATTTCTTACTCAGTTTGTCCTTTCTCTGTCCTTCCCCCTTTGAAGCACTTAGCTTTGATTATGAAGATGACTGGAAGCCTTATATTTTGTCCACCTTTCTATACATTGTTTACACAACTGCTTTTCTCCTTTTGTCAGTGGACGAGGTCATACGCTAACATCTGTATGCAGGCAGGGACGTTAAAAACCTGCCAGTAGGGTGCATAGCACCGGTACCGGCTGTACTTTTCTGATCAAATTTTCATCAAAGAGCCGGTCTTTCTGACTCAGAGCCAAAAAACCGATGGTCCCCACGCTCCTCTAGCTGCTCCTTCTGGCTGTCTTGAGCACTTCTCACCACACTCTTCTGTTTTATCACACTTGTCATGACAAAAATCTCTCCTTTGTCCCAAAATTTAGTCTGTGAACAAAACTGCAAAATGCATTTCGGTTCAGATCGCTGTCAAGATGTGATCTCAAGGATGGCGGGTGACAGACCAACAAAATGGGAAAAGCTATTAAATGCTAAATTCTTTTAACCATTCGCATGCTCCTAACCCATCCCTGGCACCTTACCTTTAACTCAAACGTCATACTTTCATCTTTTACGCTTTAAAAGACAGCCAAAATGGTTTCACATGGAACCTCAAACGCCAACAGGGCTCAGATTTAAATTTGAAATGTTTTCAGCAGCTACAATTCAAACAGTTTTTCCTGCTTTGGGCTTTGAGATATAAAAGACATTTTAACATTTAAACTGACCTTTCAGGTGTTCTTGGCTCTTAAAGTGCAATTCCCATTCAACATCTCACATAAAAACACTTCTTCAGATGTAGGCTTTTGCAATGATTTTTTTTTTTTGGGGAGTATTGAGTTCATTTAATTCAAGTTTGTTTTGTTAAGTCACATAGCCTTGGAATGAAAAAAAAAAACAGGAAAAAGAAAAGAGAAAAAAATGTTACTGTGCGCTGCCCAGTGCTGGACACTCCACATGACTGCAGCAAATCCCTGCCAATTATCAGACACCCTGCAGCTCACCTGGTGGAATGCACGCCACTGTGCAGAGGCTGTGTCCTCACCACAGCGGCCTGGGTTCGATTCTGCAGGCCATTTCCTGCATTTCACCCCCACCCCCCACATGTGATCCATTTGCAGCACCCGCTGCTGTATTTCAGTCACCCACAGGAGCTCCACTTTGACAAAGACTTCCACACTATCCTGTGAAAGTGAATAGAAGCACTGACCATTCCGTGCACCTTCAATTTAGGTGGGTCAATAATTCTGCTGTTTGGGAGGTGGAGGATGGGATGGTCATCACTGCAGTTGTGAGGTCTAATTAGCTAAGGTTAGCCAGCTATCTAAGATCAATAATTAGTTTCAGGGTCATTATAGTCAGTAGTGATAATGGCTTCTTCTTTTTTTTAATTTAAACTTTACTTATAAGGACAATAAGACTCTTGATTAAAATTTTCATTTGCAAGAGTCAAGAGTTCAAGACTGAGATAAGACCAAGACTGAGATGCAAAAACTTCAGGATTATAAACTTCACAGCTTAATCCGATCAAAATTCTCACCGCTATCAGTTTAGCAGTGGCGCAGTGGGTAGGTGCTCACCTCGTAACCGTAGTTAGTCCCTGTCTGAGCGCATGCTGTCGTTGTGTCCCAAGACAAAAGACACTTAACCCACATTGCCTAAGTGTGAATGCGGTTGTGTGTTTGGTGGTGGTCGGAGGGGCCGTAGACGCAAATTGGCATCCACGCCTCTGTCAGACTGCCCCAGGGCAGCTGTGGCTACATTAGTAGCTTACCACCACCAAGTGTGATCGAGGGGTGAATGAATGGTGCGTGGGATTGTAAAGCGTCTTTGAGTACCTTGAAAAGCGCTATATAAGTATTATTAGATGACCCACCACTGACAATCTGAGTTGCTGTGGAAAAGAAAGGATTGGGGCAATTTGCCCACACGGAGAAGTGAACAAAGTGAGTGGCTTGATGAAGTCTCATGTTTTTGGTTAAAAAATAACTGTCAGACGTTTTGTCACACTATGTAAAAACCGTGAAGATCGCACTTGAGTCTTCAGACATGATCGCATCGTATTTTATTCACACGTGTTATACAAACACCAGTTCAGCACTACACTCTTTAGTACTTTTCTTTCATACAAATACATAAAAATACTAGTAGAAGGCTCCACAGAGAACTGCACTGTTTAATTGAAAGGATTATTTTTGAATATGTGGAGTGGGCTATTGACAAGGCCTCCTATCTCTAATGAATCCATTTTCAATTCAGACAGCGACACTACAAAATACAGACAAAGTCAAGAGGCTCAATACTTTCAAAGGTCACAATCTAATCTACAGTATTATTTGCTATATTCAGTTGGCCGCCTCTCTCTTTAAAAAAAAAAAAAATCTCCTTTGGGTACTCTAAATTGGAAGTTACATAATGCCTATCAAGTGTTCAATTGTTATAAAAATATCTGTCCACACAATGTACCTGGATGTGGATTGTGGGAGTTTAGGCTGTGGGAGAGGAAAACTGGACTCATCTAGAAAACCTCAAATATGTCAGGTGAAAATGTAGAAATCCTAAATCCTATTTCTCAACAGTTACGAAAATGTAAAGTACAAATTTAAATTGTGTTTTTTCTACCACAGGCTTCACATGCAAGCCACTATAATTCCCCCCCCAATTATTATTTACATTCATTATTATTGCTTATAGTTTTATTTGGGATGGGATTTAACCTTGTAGCACTGGACACATCTATTAGGATGGGTTTCTTTTAGATAACATGCCAAATGAGCAGTCTAGTCGCTCTAGTCTCTGACCTCTGACATCAACAAAGGGTTTTCACCCGGGGAACTGACACACTGGATTGTTTCTCTGTAAACTGAATGACCAGTTTTATTTAACAAACAGTTTGAAAGTATAAGAAGGGCTGAGGGCACTTTTTTCTGCTATTTTTATGGATCTAATCTGATGAATACTTGGTTGGAAAATCATCGTCAGACTGGCAGATGAGAAAAATGTTTTTTCACTGGATTTATTTACATTTGCAATGTGCTTAAAAGCTGACATTTTTGAGCGCTAATAGTCTCACCATCAGTCTCAATTAATGCCCACTAATCTTTTTGAAATTAGTCAATATGCAGTTTTAGCCCCACCACTGTTACTCAGCAGTTTTCTAGCCGTACACAGATGGTCATTCAGCGCCCAACCACTGCGCACATTTAGTAATCTTCTCCATCACAAGCCTTCAGTCCCCCAAGGGCACCCGTAGGCCGCCTATCCATGAGAGGAGAGGACCCTGACCTGGAGCTGAATGATTGGGACCTTGTGAGGTTCTGATGAAATAGAGGATGCTGCATTAGGTGACACTCATAAAAGAAATGGATCTACGAGTGACTGCAAGTGATGGCGAGTCAGTTTGCCTCCACTATCTCACTCACGATGAGAGGATTATCAGTTCAGATACCAAAAGCTTCTGTTTTTCTCATTATTATGGCTGCCAATAAAGATTAATGTAGGTAGCTCAGTGTCAGCTTTTTGAACCTGGGAAAAAAAAGATATTATTTTGCTTTCCAGGTGAAATAAACTGACCTTGAGCTCTACCTCCTAAACCACAGCCACCTTGTAGCCAAAGCCACCAAAAAAGAAAAAAAAAAAACTCACATAGGGTTATGTAAGGCTTACTTTGGAGATACACACACATACACAGAGGCTCACACTATGATTAGTATTATAGTGTCTCACTTTGTTATCAGCTTTGGGAGTGAAAGCAGGAGAGATTAAACCATTTTCTTCTTCTCCTATCTTACAACCTAACCACTCCGCACTCTTTAAGTAGCGCTCGCTGTTCTTACTGGTGTTACTGTTTACTCTTACAACACAATCCATACATCTAACACTTGACAAGTAAAAAAATAATATTCCTCCAGATTTTCTGTGTGTTTGGCGAAGCGTGGAAATGCTCGCTGAACTTGGAAATGGGTTTTGCTCCCCAAGTCTGACTCCTGACCGCACCGCCTCTCACTGCTAATAAAGAAGCGCTTAGCCTCACAAGTTGCGTTCATTCACTGCCGGGATGAAGATGTAGATTAGGGTGTATACCTGCATGTAAAGAACTGATTACAGCTGAAGTGTCAGTGGTAATGAAGAAGCCACTTAAAGGAAAATCCCACTTGGTCTAGATACACCGAACTCAACTGTGAAGGTCTTTTAGTTATTTTCTATGCTGGTGTCAGGTTTTGGGGGGTTGTAATGATGTGCAGAATTATCTGTTCTTCAGCGGGGCTTCATCATTCATTTACAGACTGAATCCTATAATAAGAAGAGAGGAAGAAGACATGACATCAAGAAAAACTGAGTTTAAGGCAATTTCTGCATCGGCAGAGCAGCGCAATACCCTCCTGGTGTCATTTTCACAGCCTCTTGTCACTCAGCAGATTTATACACATGCACACAGTCACAACAGGTCTGGCACTATGAGTAAAGTGAGAGGCCCTGTGGAATGTCTCTCCTCGCTCGTTTTTCTGCATAAAACAAGACTGCTGAAATAATTTTTCAGCACTAACACACTTCAGGACATATCCTGTCCCTCAGGATGGAGGGAATACCACCGCTCGGTTCCCTTTCACCTAACAAGTAAAGCAGTGCACCCACCCCAAGCGTCCTGACCTTTTTAGTCCCAGAATATAGAAGAAATGAAAGGTTGCTTCAGACCAAAAGACAGCTGGCTGCATTTTAACCTAAAGACCAGTAAAGAGGTGGGAAATTAGTCTGCTGACATATGACAAAGCAACAGCTGCCTTAAACCTTATTTTTGAACAAGTGAGAGAAGTTTGCAGTTTGGGCTGGCAACAAAACAACTTGGTTAGCTTTTAAAAGGTCTAGGATTTGGGTTAAATTAAGCAATTTCAGGAAAAGTAACCTCACTGGCAGGATCTTTAACATCTTACAGAGCCTGTCTGGCAGAAAGCATGCAAAGGCAAACTTGAAACCAATTTTGCTCACAAGCCAATTCTCCATCTGAAGGAGGGCAGAGCAACATCCCCCCCAGAGGACTGTGATACAAACTTAAATTAAGCAAAAGGTTACAAGGTATCCATGAAAATATCACAACATAAAGAAATCCACCCAATTCAAGGTTTAAATTAGCCTACATCCTCACAATTTCCAGGCTGTCGGATTTGCTATACTGCAAAGTTCACTGATGAACCTGGCTGCAAAGCAAGATGAACTGGCAGCTCATTGGAGTCATTTGCATGGATACTCAGAGAATCACTGCATCATGCCTGCCTGCTTGCTGACTTTTTTTTTTTTTTTTTTGGGGGGGGGGGGCTTTTCCAAGACACGCTAAGCATGACTGAGACGGGCTGCCACCCAGTTTTAGCCCTCAACTTATATTTTGCCCATGTGTGTTCCAGGAGCAAGCCTTCCCACTCAGCAGCCATTTCTGCTGAAACGCTTCCAGGCAGCTATTTTGAACCCCTTATCTAAATGAATGAGGAACGAGCCTGAACCAATCATTTCCAGTCACACAGACATAAAAATAGCATGTGTAGCATCACACAGCCAAATCTGATTTCAAAAGACTTTGAAGTTTAATAGCTCTGTCTCAAAATAAGGTAAGAAAAGAAGTTTTCATGAAGGTTATACTTCTACTACCCATGTATACAGTTTGACAACATTGCAGCTTCATTAAGAGCTCCAATCCAGAATGCCAACGGGCTCTCTGCTTATCCAACCAGAACACCGAACAAATGCAATTCTAATTCACACAGTGCATTTAATAAGCCAGGAAAAAGTCAGAGAGTAATTTAATTCACCTTTATATGATAAAGAGTAGGGAAACATGACTGCCGCCACAGAGCTGAAACTGCCGTGAACTTCGCACTGTTCGAATGCGTCAGCATAACAACCTGATTGGTTGATAGGTTTTCCCATAATGTCTATTGACCGGCTCTTCAGGAGGTTCTATTCCTTTCTGAACAAGTGGAGAGGTTTCAGGTTGGTCATGTAACCCACCGACGTTGGCATGGTTCGAAGTCTCTCATCGATGTCTATTCCTGGTTTGCTGAATGCTGCCAGACTCCAGTGCAGTCCGGAAGACTGGCGGCACGGATTGCCGTGGTGCCAATGCTTACAACCCTGGATTACCAGCATCCAGAGTACTGAGTTATTATGGGGTTGTTCCAGAACTTAATTCAGGCCCCGTCCCTGCAGGAGAAGCGTGTTCAGTTCCTCTAAAGGTTCTTTGTCTCTAAGGAAAGTTCTTGTGGTGGAAAAATGTGGCTGAACTCTTTAAATAAAGCAACAGCTTTCAGCCTCTGAAGCACATTAAATGAAGCTGCTAACAGGCGCAAAGCCACCACAAAAGACTAGATCTTAGAACAACACGAGAAGTTAATCTCCCACCCATAGGAAGGTTGGAAGCAAATCAATCAAACTAGAGGAGGGAACACTGATACTCAAAAGGAGAACTTATATTCACCCTGCCATATGGGAGACCTCTAACTGCACCAGCTATTAAAAGGGGATAACGCTAGAGATTTTAACCATATGAAAATGGGCATTAATTCATTCAATCTCCAATGTACCATCTGCTTCATCAACCAGACTACAGATTCCCCAAAGATTCCCTAAAGTTTAATTTGATACAGAGGTGGCAAAGGAGAAAGAAAAAAACAAAGTAAAAACAGGAAGCCTTATTTTGGTCCTTACCTCTTTTCCAGACAGGTAGTAGGCAAGACAGCAGACCTCCGACAAACCTGATGTTCACCTCAAACACCGACACTTCTGCATTCTGCATCACAGACAAAGGAGGAGAAACATAAGACGACACATAAAAGCTAACTCCTCATGAATACACATTTCTCCTTCCACAAACAGCAAGCTAAAAAAGCAGAAAACTCTACACCAAAACGTTCCTGGAATTCGTCTTGGCCTCGAGGAGGATTAGACAGAGGTGGGCTTTTCACAGTCTAGACAGATATTTTCGGTTTGATGCGGAAAACAGCTGAATAAATTTGAATACTCTGCGCTGCTTCGAATGACCGAGTAGCCAAATAAGTGTGTTAGAACTTGAGGCGGGATGAAAGAACGAGGAAGTGGCTTATCCCACAAGGCATTTGCTTGAAAGCAGCTGTTTAGGAGGCGTGCAAGTACGTTGCGCGAGTAGTGTTGTGGAAATGTTGTGAGATCAGGTTCACGCGTGCAGGAAGGACATTCGGGGAACTTACGCAGCACGCTCGGCCGAGGACAAAAGAGGACCGTACACAGGTTGTCACATGGAAAGCTGCGATAACAAGATGCGTTTATACTGAAAGAAGCCGTTCATGCACGCTGCACGTTCCTCTCCATGTGTCACTCTGAATACACAACATTAGGTATGTGGCAGTTGTTGTAAGGGAGTTAAGGGATGTTAACCATGCAAAGGAAGCTCAGAGAAGAGATGCCCTTGGTTTCTCCAGATGAAGAGTGACTCTGGTAAATGATCTCTGAAGCACCCTTCCTCAGAGTGAGCCTCTGTGACCCAGGAAAAAGGAAATTCCTTCACTTGAAGCCTCAGCAGTTTTGAATTATTAGCCATTTTAGCCATGCTTTGTGCATGCCTGAGGATATTATATTAAGAACAGGGATCTGCAAACTGGTTTCAGTTAAGAAACAATACCAAACTATCCAAACTATTGGAATCATATGCTTCCCAAGCAGCAGTCTGGTAACTCAAACCCCACAGCATGTTTACAGCCTGGTACAAAAGATGGCGTTGATTTCTGTCATCCATTTGGATAGTGCTCCATCTTATAATTTGGGGTGTGGTCACTCTGACTGACAGGTGTGCCAACATGTAGCCAGTAGCCAAATTAGAGTCACGCAACTTGACCTTTTCATCGTGTTTTGGAGCATTTTAACAGGATTACAGGATCTGGCCAACAGTATGGGCCCCGATGTTGAAGCCCATCCAAGATGTCACTCCAGTTTCGTTAATGTATCCCACTTATTTGAGCTGCTATTTTGAAGCATTAAATTACCTTTAATTTCAATAGTCACTCAGGTATAAAAACTACATGTATAGAAAAGAAAAACATTGCTAACTTTGCCCCAAGCTCCCCACCCCCTTTTTCATCTAGTTAACTTCATATTTAGACAGAAATTTGAACAGTAAATCTATGTATATTCATAACTGTATATGATAAATACAGGTGTGAGCAACCTACAACGTTTACCATGCAAGCGTTACCTTTTTTAAAACCTATAGTATATGAAGAACTCTCGTTAATAATGTCTAATCCTCTGTGGTGCTGTTAGGGTTTACGGAAAGGTAGACATCCATTAATGTATGTGTCAAAATTTGAGTTATTCTGACCTTTGGTTCATCAGCATATTTTTAAGTTTGACAGAAAAGGAAAAAAAAAAAACGCTGATAGAGCACCGCATACCTTGAAGGGCACACGTACAGCAGTCTGTGAAAAAGCAGCGACTTCCAAAGTTTTTTTTTTTTTAAAGAAATCTTCAGATACCAAAAACTGTCTTTAAAACGGGGAGAGAAAGTGTGCCGTCTTTAAAAACACACAATGCATCTATTTCTGGGCAGAATTAATGGAGTGAAAAATAACAAAAATTGTAACTTTGTATAGCCATTTGTCTCAGTAGTCGAACAATGAAGCTTCATTTCTCCCTCACGTCCATCCTTTATGAACAGATTCCCAAGGCGGATGAAGTTTTTGTGCTTGACTGACAGCTCTCATAAGTCACTGCTGTCGACTGGAGATAGGACAACAGACTGTGCAAAGTGGGGGGTGCGGAGTGCGGGGGGGATGGGTGGGGGAAAAAGAAAACAAATTATGTGTCGACAAAATGTGTCCTGTCTTTTTTCCCCGAGTCTGAGTGGCTGATTAGAAAGATTGTGTAGTTAATTCGCTCCAATTAAAATTTAATTATTTATTTTTTACTAAGGCTCAGGCAGCTGTAATCCAAAAGTATAATAAATACTTCGCCCGACGTCTTGATGTCTGTTGGCAGTGGAGGTTTAATAAGCTAAAAGATTAAGTTTTTGGTTTTCTACCAAAGTTGGAATGAAAAAAAACATTTAAACTGAATTTTAAAGATCAAGGAAACATCTACAGTCAGCAGTCATCCTGTGGTGGTTTGTGACAGCCGGAAGCAGCCAACATTGCTTTAAACTGCTGGACAATGACCCTCTGAGTCAGCAGATGTGGGACATTATCTCACTCCTGACAGAGCTGGCAAGCAAACAGTCAAGTCTCCCGATGTTGCAGCGTTCGGCCCATTAGACACCGCACAGGAAACTGACTAAGCACGGACTTTTCCAGGCACAGAACTAATTAAGGGCCAAAACAAGATGAGCCTAGGAGATAATGTTCCCAGCTACAACCCGTCAGATCCACGTGTATCTACAGAGCTTGTGTAGTCAGTTGTAAAATATCACTGTACCGATCTACGATTCCCTTTTCCTTTCACTGGTCGATGATGAACAAGCCGTCCGAAGAGAGTTGCAATCCCAACTCACTTCCTAAAGCCTCAAAGACTTCAGGAGCCACACTGGGTGAGGTGTCAAGCTTTCTCAGGTTTAGTGGTGCAGGCAAACTTTGGAAAACATTCCAGTCGCAGGCAAGAGTAAAATCTATTAGTTTACAAAGGAGGGAAGAGGTCTTAAGCTGGGGGCTGGTAGAAATCCTTCAGTCCATCCATCCTTCTTATAGAAAACTGGGGAGCTCGCTCTTCAGGTAAAATTACACCAAAGTCCCCGAACTCCTTAAGGACTGTCTGCCTCTCTGTGTTAGCTTTGTGTAGCTCTGGTGACTTGTAAGGTGGACAGACAAATGGATGGACGGACAGATGGATAATAATCTTGGTCTTGTTTTACTGACTTCATGACTTGGCAGACCGCGCAGTGGCAAACTCTCATCGCTAGTGTCATCACTTCAATATTAACCCTCTAGTCAGGCGATCGCCGCCGGTTCGCCCGTTACCTGCCCTCACTTGCCGTGAACAGCTGGTTAACACCAAGTGTTTGTCCTATTGGAAAAAATTCAAGCGGTTTCTGAAACCTGAGAAACTGCGCTTCACACCCGACATAGGGTTATTATGGTCAGTGTTGGCAGAAGTCCGCAAACAGCGGGACGACAGCTTCTGTATTAAAGGGTTAAACATAATTCCTGTTTATTATTCCATAGTAATTTCAGTGAAACCTGTTTTTTAGAGAGCCTTAAAAAACAAAAAGAAAAAGACTCAAACTTACATCAGCTAACTTGGCTGACATTTTCAACTCCACTGAGAGCGGTTTCACAGCGGCCTACAGAATCCTTCCCATTAAAAAGTGTTTTAGTGGAATATCAAAGGCAGCTTTACATCTCGACATTATGCTACCACAGGAAATGATCAGAAAACAACGGGCTTCCTGCTGCTACAATGCTGTTTGACTGACAGGGCGACTGCTGGCAAATACTGTAAATCTGTAATGATTATGCACAAAGCAGTGGTACTAAAAATTCAGACGTGGCAACTTCCTTCAGTAAAACATCCACAGTTTTGGAGACAGTAATGAGGATTAAAGCTGATCTGAAGGAATAACTGACTACACCACTTGAGCTTTTATATCATGTTTGGCGGATATACGTTTTTGGTTTTCAGAATCAGATTTCATATATCTGACATCACGGCCATGCTAAAACAAAGACAAAGAAACTGCCTGTTTCCCCCTAATGAGGAGCTCTTAGCAGGGATGCTATAATGAGGACAGCAAACATCAAAGGAGGGGAAAATGTTTGAGTTTTACTCTTAAACATGCGCTCAAAAGATTAATCAGCAAAAGCAGAAATTACACACGATAAACAAGATTCTCCATGTAAGACTTTATGTGAAAAAATCTGCACTAGACTTTTAACTTTTAAGTGTGAGATTTGATTTTTAAAGATATCACTATCACTATAATGATGAGCCCTTTCATAGGCGGTCATAAAAGCTGGAAAGGTTTAGTCGGCAGGATTTAAATCTGATGAATCAATATTCCCCAGGTGGGAATTACAATCTTGTGTGCTTGCTTGCAACTTCCTACGAAGGGAAGTTTAACGTGTGGTTTTGTGTAAATGTATGTAAATACTGAGCAACTCGTGCGGAAAGTGCTCTAAAAGCACTTTTATATTACTCAGCGTTTGCGTTGCCCATGCACACACACTCATTAGCGGAAAACTCCTCGACCATGAGCATACGATTACAAGTGGATGAATAATAAACCCTGAAAACACAAGAGCAACATATCAAACATTATACCGCTACGCGGACTCTCTGACTCCGGGTTTTATTGATAACATTATGGAAGAGAAAGCAGAGTCAATACACCAATTTCCTGCTCTCACACTCAAAATTCTTTGTTTACATATATTTTTCCGCATCTGACAAGACTTTCAGGATGTTTAGTGGAGTCAAAGTGGCAACATTTTCAACAGTTTTGGTAACACATTTAATATGTTGCAATCCATTACCAGCAGAGCCCCTTGGAAGCCCGGGTAATTATTTCTAATCTTCTAGACGGCAGAAAATTGCATTAGCCTATGTGCAATATCATTAAGGATACATCTACTGTGTTAAATATTGAATGGCAGGCAATTTAGAGCTTAGTATGTTTATTATATTGTGTCTTCATAATCATCGTGTGTCTTGTACTTAATATGAGCACAAGCTGATGTGCTGAAATATCAAGAGTAATGTCTTGGAAATGAAAATACACTTTAAACGCAGCTAAATTCTTATTTTTGTTAACACGCTCACAGGCTGCTTCAAGGAGCTGTTTAACACACACGCATACAGAGTGACAGCATCTACTGTATGGCTTTAAACAAATAATAACGCAAACGCAGAGCGTCAGGCTGGTGGAGCGCTACGTCGTCTGCTAATGCTAGGGGGCTTGTTTTGCAAGGAAGCTGCATTTATGAATCATATGGGTACAACACACAGACACATTTATCTAGTAATGAGTGTTACTTTACCTACTCACTCACCAAAACTGAACCCCAACTTTCTCTGAAACGATTTTTACTAAAGTCACTCTTAACTTTAAGCCCATCCAAATGGACGAAATCATTCACCAAACAGCTGTGATGAAGGGGGAATCTATCCATAAAGGCCCAACCCCTTTTTCATATCAGGCTGTAAATTTGGGGTTTTCAGCAAATTTGGGGCCCAGTGTTAATTGGTCATTAGAGGAACGGCATCATAGGCTTTATTTTCCAGCCTTAGAGGTTGCTGCTTGTGAGAACGGACCAAAAGCTGCAGTTCATCCAATGAGCCCTTGAGGCCAGGTCCTAAAAGCGACTCAACTCGCTGCCTACTACAAAAAAATGTGTTTTTGGTCTGTAAACCTAGTTTCACCCTTTATCAATTTATGGGGTGACAACTTTTTTTTATATTCTTCAAAATAATTTACCCACTTAAATACCATAAGTTCACATTATCATGGGCCTCAGCTCAGGTAACACGTGAGTACTGAATTAGGTAGCTATAGCCACTGCTGCTCTGCTGTGTCACATCTGCCAAATTCAAGTCACTAAATTTGCACCACAGTCTGCTGTGATACAGACCGTCCAAGAAGTCTGTATTCATTCTTTTATTTATGCATTACCGTTAGTTAGTTAGTAGATGTTCTTTTTGATGCGCCGCGATAACCTGCTGCCTGCCCGCAGCTGATAACGTGGCACAGTACCTTCTCTTCCAAATATGGTCGTTTGTAGCTTTAAAAAGAAATAAATAAATCCATCTTTTGTGTACAGTCTATGATACACAAACAGGGTTCATGTAACATCCAAGTTACAGTAAAAAGAGCTTTGCACAGTGATATGTATCAACTGCTCACCTTTTCACGTATTTATATATAGGTTACATTTCATACATTTGGTCATGAGTGTGAAGGCTATAAGCTGGATCCTATTTATTCGAACTTCCAATAAAAAAATGGCTTTCAAGCTGGAAAGTAGCACTGTCTGACCTACAGGAAGTAATGACATGTTTTTTTTCAATTTTTCATAAGCTCACAATAAAACTTTACAGCCCTCAGGAGTGCTGTGTAAAAGCAGATGTCCTTGGCAAGGTGCTTTCAACTTGAAGCATTCCTTCAAGTGCGCTAGAGACCTGTAGTTCTGTAGTTCAGCATGTTATGGAATAAAGGCCTTTTAATTCTAAGTGATGGCTCAGTGCTACGCACATGGAGAAAAAAACAAACCAGGCCTCCATGTGTCATTTATGTTACTTTTAATTAAATATCCGTGTACACATCACCTCCTCTTCTAATACCCTTTAAGACTGACAGCAAACATCCCGTCTTCTTGGGAATTTATTTTCACTCCTGCGTGTCGGTCAGAAACAAATCTCAAAATGAAAACCGATTTGGCTCGAAACTCAGAACGCAGGTGGTGATCTAAATTTGGGATTTGCACCAGTGATAGACTTCCGTTTTTTCTGTGAAACTGTTGCACTCATGAAATCTGCGAGCAAACAGCCCTGCTTTCATTTGCTGTTTGCAGGAAACTCAACTCCAGATCACAAACTAAACACCGTGCGTAAGCACCACTTGACCAAAGCTGCTAAGAGCTTTTTGAGTTTTATTTCATATCTGCAGCTATTTAATTGCCAGATACGATTTTCATATCACAAATTATGCTCCGACAGTGCCTTGTGTTGGCTTCCTGACCCATTTTAATGAATCAACCTTTTTCAAGACCTCAACAAATGAAGCGCCAGAGTTGTTGCGCACAGAAAGGCCCCACACTGGAAGTTCTTGCTGTGAGGCAACGGTGCTAACCACCCCACCATTGTGCTGCAATATATTAAACAGATGGATATAAACAGATTTTGTGCTGAAAACAGATTTTGTGCTGAAAACAAGTGTGTGCGTCACATTTATTTTGTATAAGGGAAAAGTGGGAGTGGGTGAAGCTTTTGTAGATTTATGTAAGGAATATTAGCTGACTTTCTACATATAAGAAGTGCCTGAGAGAGTTAGGAATACATTTATAAAGAAACAAATTCTTAAGACTTTGCCCTGTTTTATCTTCAGATATTTGGCTGATATCCACCCACTGGCTAATTACTTTAAGCCAGTTTTTCTCAGGTGAGGAGGACAGAGCTGCTGCAAGGAGAGTGTGAAAGATCAGGGGAAAATATTTAGTGAAACTCAGTTGAATGTACATGATTTATGTAGAGGAAAATACACAAAAAAAGAGCTGCTGATGCTTATGCTGAAGATTATTTCATTGAAATAAAAAAAACATGGTGTGAGAGCCATTGCTTCTATGTATTTAAATTCCAACAGATACTGCAATACTTCTTAAAACCTGTTGAATTAAAGCTGAAGTCTTCGTTGTTTAATTTTTAATCCACTATGGTGGTGCAGAAAGGCAAAGTTCAGCTACGACATTTTTAATATCAGTCTTACCAGCTCCAAATGAAATACTTCCTGGTAGGGCTTGTGTCATTGCTGCACACCAGGGAGCATAAAAGCATGGTGCTAAGACATTTTTATGCCACCTACAAATCCATGCTGGGATTATCGCTGATGATATATGTGACAGCCCTAATGATTGCAACTGTTGCTTCACAGCTGTGTGTTGCATTTAAACCTGCTGGCTGGCCTTTCTATGTGGAGTCTGCATGCACCCCTTGAACCTGACTGTGTTCTCTCTCCACGAACTCTCACTTCCTTCCACAGTCCGAAGACAGGCGTGTTAGATTAACTGATTATAAACTGGCCATAGGTGCCTGTGATAGACCAGTGACCTGTTCACCTTTTGCCCAATAAAAGCTAGGATTTATTTATTTAGTTTATATTGACTTATATAGATTATATGAGAGAGATTGCACTAAATCTATATACTTTGGGCGGTGGTAAGATGGCGGCGCGCCTAATCACAGCAGCTCAGTGCTCCCTAAAACAATGCTACGTGTGTTTAGTACAGGGACACCATCCCAGGACAAGTGCTCAAAGAATGTACATCCCAGATCGCAGATGTCCTCACAGACATGTTTAATATGTCTCTAGCCAAGAGGGCCGTACCAACCTGTCTCATTCCAGTGACCAAGCAAAGCAACATCAGCACTTAAAATGATTATAGACCCTGTGGCGCTGACTCTGATCATTGCCAAGAGCTTTGAGAGGCTGGTGGCAAAGCGTGTTAAGGCTGCCCTCCCTCACTGCCTGGACCAGCACCAGTATGCTTACAGGGAAAACCGGTCCACTGAGGATGCTATTGTCACAGCCCTCCATGCAACACTGATGCACCTGGGCAAAAAGGGCAAATATGTGTTCCTGGGAGATGGTGCTCTCGGTGGACTTGAAATGGGAGAAGAATACCACCGCCATAGTCAAGAAAGCACAGCAACGGCTCTACTTTCTACAAACATTGAAGAGAAACAACCTTTCTAAAGTCCTTCTACCACTGCTGCATTGAAAGTGTCATCACATACTGTATCACTGCATGGTTCGTAATCTGCACAGGCAAGGACAAGATCCATCCATCCATCACCAATCTATCTATGAAAAGGACACACACACACACTCCTTACCACATTGAAGTCAAGGCTCTTCTCCACCCAGTCAGTAGCAGCATCAAACTCTTCAAACATCTCCATGATATAGAGGGTATCCAGAGCATCCACTATGGTCGCTCCTTTTATACTCCCTAGAAGTAACACAGAGCAAAAGGTTAAAAACAGATCAGATGGTTATGCAGGCCTTCGTCTTTTACATACAGCACCTGATTTATAAAAAAAACAAAAAAACAAAAACAAAACAGGAATGCCAGAAAGCAAGCTGTTAACAAAAATCCTCAAAACTGAACTTTTCAAATGAGCAAAAACACCCGTGAAGTTCTTTCAAATGTTAAAAGCTTATTAGTCAGCGAACCCTTCCTTTTATAACACAAATGACAACAGGTGTTGGCGGCAGACTCACTCGAAAAGCGGTGAATAAACAGCAGAAGCTAGGAGTTATGTATGGAGGTTGAATAAATTATTTTTGCTCCACAGATGGTGAGAGGTTGCGATTATCGGCACTGATGAAACGGCAGGAGCATTGCTTATCTCCAGCGATTAGCCTCATAGCAGGAGGGAAAACACACAGAGAGAGACAAACCGTAATTTCAGCGCCGTCATTATCCAACCCCCCAATACCTCAATAAATCATTATGCATGCAGAGTAGAGCCTTCAGTAAAGCTTTTAGTCCCTCCATACTTGTTCTAAACACAAGATCAGGAGCTACAGTATCTGACCACTTTAAGGTGAGAACGAAAAGGCAAAGGATAGGGAGGGAGGGAGCTGAAACAGGAACGACAGTACAGCATCAGGAGGCTGACCTACAGAGAGAAGGGCAGGGAGGAAAGGTAGAAAGAAAAACAGCGAGAGCAGAGAGCGTACTGAAATAATAATAAGGACAGAAAAACAGTCCAAGTCATTAAAGCAAGTTTGAAAAAGATGCAGCAGCAGAGTGACTCGAGTTGAGATGAAAACCAGAGAGATGATTTGTTTTTTGCGGATCTTGTTGGTTTATGTCCTTCTGTGAGTGGTGGGAAGATTCAAAAGCGGCTAAAAGCTTTCCATTAGACACATTGCTGAATCATCAGCCCGAGGCACAGAGACACCGTTGTCTATCACAACCAACTGTGCTCACTTTCTAGAAATATACATTATTTCTTTGGAGTCAGCACTGTGAGAAGTCGTTTTGCACCAATTCCAGTTGTGGAAAGGTTTCTCAGATACATATATGAATAATAACCAAGCACATTCATTTCCTGACATTAATACCAAAGCTCTTTTGGAAATTACACAGAAGCGCTTTGCCCTTGATACCCACATGTATTTACAAAGTTTCTGCTGCATTCAGAACATGTTGGTGCCCACTAAAGACACGCTGGAGATTCACCAGGACTATGGTAAGAATCATTTTAACTATTTTCTTAAGTGGGGCTTAATTTATTCAAGTTTAAATAGATTTTTTTGGTCTATATAATGTCCAAAAGCAACAGGAAAACGCATAGTCTTCTTCTACAGTTGTGCTCATAAGTACCCTCTGCAGAATTTGTGATTCTTGGGCTATTTTTCAGAGAATAGGAATAATACAAAGACTTTTCTTTCACTCATGGTTATTGGTTGGGTGAAGCCATTCATAAACACCCTGGAAGTTTTGGCATGATTACATGCACAACATATTCTGGCAAATTATATGACCTCAAAATAAAAGTGTGGGGAGTGGCAAAAAAAAAAGTCTGCAACTGCACAAAGCTGAATAACTGTTGACAATATTAGCAAGCGTGCATTTATGATGTGATTGTAAATATTGCAGTTATGTAGACATCCCTAGGTTGAAGAGCATTTTGGGTTCACATGCAGACCCTTTGAGTGAATGAGTCTATGTGTATGCAGAAAAAAGAGCTAGCTTAAATATCTTTGAAGAGCTAAAACTCAATGGATGATGGAGAAATAAAAGGTGTCTAATCCAAAATAATAAAGTATATGTTTGATTTATTCCCAAGCTGGGAAACTTACTGTGTTACAGCTGCCAAAATACGAAACACAACCAATAACAAAATAGCTTAAATAATGTAGAGCAGCTCAATAAAATAAAATAAAAAATAGCTCAGTGACATAAAAGGAGCTCCAAAGGTAACCAATCTAAATAGAAGTTTTTAAAAGTGGCTCCATAGAGCAAGCTTCCAACTTCTTCCACCTGCATTCACCAAGTTCCAAACGGTTTCATCAGCTTTACTGTCGTCATAGAGTAAAAATGTGCAGACTCACAATTCTCCCCAATTAGGCCTTGCACAGGCAACAGAACACAGCGACATGTTAACTTGTGTTTGACCCATGAAAACAGTCTTCCCTTCTTCCTTCATATCATTGCATAAAAGCCAGACTTCCAGTAATTGAAAACTATATCCAATCAAAATGTGGGACGATGCTGTGCAGACCCGGATAAACAGATTTAGACGTACAATGGCAGAAAATCAGCATTAAAGTGATCAGAACTGGACCAAAAATACAACTTGTAATGAAAGATTAACACCGAACTGATAAGGATGTCTTTTGGTCATCTGTTTTGCAGCAGTAATGTTTTGTGTTATCAAACCCTAACACCAGTGATAAAGGAAGCATGTAACTGGAAGTGTCAGCAGATCCAGTTACTGTTGTAGTCACTTGTCCTTCCTGTTTTTCATCCATCTCACATTTTCTGTTCACTGAAGCCTTCAGAGCGACAAAGAGGACGAGACACTTTCCTGTCGTCCATTGTCCTGTCACTGTGCTTCCTTCCCCCTCACTGATCTTATATCTGTGTGTGTGTGTGTGTCTGTGTGTGCAAGGTGTAGGAGATACAGATGGCAAAACAGTGACCAGAATACTAATGCTACATATAAAAGTAGAAATGGAAAGGCATTGTGAAGAAAGTAATTGTTCCTAGAGCTTAGCGGCATTTATAAGAAAGAGTTTCAAGTGACTGTCATACACCGGTGACATGTCCAGAGTGTTCCCCACCCCACCCCTCCCAAAAAAAGGCCTTTAATGCATGAGGTCTAATCATGCTTACACTTGAAGTCACTCCCAAAGGCTCTTCCTGAGCTGAGATAAACCCTGCAAACATTAAGAAACATAACTGGCAGATTGATCAGTAGTTAACAGGTAGTTGTAACCCTGCCTTCCTGGCCATTGATTGATGGCTCATAATATAAAGAGCACGTGCCTTTTTGTTCTTTTCAGAGAGTATTGGGGTTTTAAGATTTTTTAAAGATCTGTGGTGTTAGTTTGACAGCTTGTGCAGGGTCATGATGGCAAGAATCTGCTAAAATCAGCTCTCCCCCCCTTTCTCTCTTTACTGGATCCAGGATCAGTGTCAATGTCCAGATGGGATGACTGAAAGAAAAAAAAAAGCTGTGATGTGATCTGGCAGAGGTCTACGAGGTTGAGAAAGCAAAGTCTGATGATCTTAGAGGTGATGTGTGCGCTGCTGAGGATTTTGTTTTCGTTAGCGACTGTGAGCATGGTGAGGAAGCAGATGGCTCAGCAGAGGGCAGAGTCTTTGATGCCTCTGTAAAACATGAGTGGTAGTGGAGGAGGAGGAGAAACACAGCATCGCTGCTACAGAGATGGAGCAGTATGGGGGAGGGCAGGCCTTCTGATATTCGCTGTAGGCAGTAGGCTTGTCGCCATGGGGGAATTCTTATATTAGTAAAAATTTCTCTCCACGTATCCACAAATAGTTCTGGGCTTGTTGCTATTATTGCCCACAGCAACAAGCTAAGTAAGCATGCAAGTTTTCAGATACTGCTGCATACTACAGTCTCAAATATTTTATGATGTAGGGTCGTTGCAACGCTTAAAGGGCCAGGTTCCACATCCATGCTGTCTACTCGACGTTACATTTTTATGTTTTATATTTACACACTCCACAGCATCTATTTATTTTTGTGGATATCAATATCTTCATGTTAGAGGGGAAACGTGGGTGGGGGGGGGTAATGCAGCACGATGCAAACAGACTCAACAGTTTGTTGGGAGATTCATGTTAACCAGTAATCTCTGAGACTGAAAAATTAAACCAATACAACAGTGTTAAACCATGCTTTTTAATGATGTCTAATTTGGCATTTTACCACGGGAGTTTATGTGATTGGCTTGCGACAAATTGCCATTTATAGAACTAATAGAAGCATCTTTATCCCAGGGATGCTACACCGTGTATATATGGGCTTCCAAAGATCCACAAATAAGGAGTCCCACTCAGACCAGTTGTTAGCAGTATAAACTCAGCCACTACAACATTACCAAGCACCTTGCCACCATCTCAGCACCGCTTGTGGGTGATGCATCTCATCACCTTGAAAACTCCACGGACTTCACCAACAAGGCCCGCAAACTTGCTGAATCCAGATGAAACCTTCATCACTTCAGTGAAGATTCACAAGAAAGAAGGCCAGACACCAACTATGGGGAAAAAAAGAGACTGACAAATGGAGCACTGTCATCGCTTATGTAGCAGGCTTGTCAGAGAAACTCAGGAGTATTTTCTCCAAGCATGACATCCCAGTGTGCTTCAGACCCAGCCACACTCCAAGACAAAAACTGGTTCATCCCAAGGACAAAACTCCCAAACACAAGCTAAGCAACATAGTGTATGCTGCACAGTGCAGTCAGGAGTACTCGGACTTTTACACTGGAGAATCCAAACAGCCACTCCACAAGCACATGGCACAACATAGAGGACAAGATTCAGCTGTAATTCTGCACCTAAAGGATAAAGGGCACTCTTTTGAGGATGCCAACATTCACATTTTGGAAAGGGGAGTAAAAGAAGCCGTCTATGTTCAATGTGAACGACCATCACTGAACAGAGGGTGGTGGCTTACGACACCAGCTGTCAGCCACCTACAACGCAGTCTTGAGATCTCTTCCCACGTTCCTCAATCCCCACTCCCAACCTACTTCAGGTGACCTCAAATGGTCACATGATCGGCTGGGGCACGGTGTCACGATGCAGGCTTGTTGTGGTAATGGCCCACGCCTTTTTTCATACCTTGGCTCGTGTGATGACACATGATCAACAGTGGGTCAAAGACCACCTCAAAAGGGGGACAGCCCCCACTAGGGTTTAATTAGCCGAGACGCTTCACCTGAAAGAAGTCCAGTCACTTTTTTTTTCAAGCTCTTGAGACTATCATGACCTTGATGACAGAGATGAGACTGAGATGACTGAGAATCTAAAGACAGATATTAATAGAACTGCAGCACCGGCTTTACTGCACTAAAATGTGAGCATATATATTTGGTCTAAATAACTTGGTCCTTTTTCTTCCTAGTATTAGACATAACTGACATTACCTTTTGGTGTATCTATTTTATTCAATTATCTATTTATTTATTTATATATTATTTAAACTGCAATCTATTTATATATTTTTCACACTTTATATTTTTATATTTTATTCAAATATTCTGTATTTTATTATTTATTTTAAGGACACTGTAGAAGTGCACTAGATTTCAAGGTAGTCACTGTTCTTTAAGTGCAATAAATGAAGGGTTCACAACATCAGTGAGTAATCGTGTGAAATTATTTCAATATTGACCAAAAATATCGTGATTATGATTTTTTTTTCCCCATAATCGAGCAGCTCTGGCAGCATTTAAGGAGAAACCTGCTTCTCACCTCTGCTGATGCCGTCAAACGCTACCAGAAGACTACAACAGGCTACAACAACCCCTGTTTTTGACATAACCTATAAAGCTGACCAAAAAGTGGAGGAGAAATGGATGAAAAAATGAAAAATGAAAGAGCTGGTGTCCTGTAAAGACAAGAATGATTTCCCTTCTGTTCCCAGACAGAGAATAAGAATAAATGGGAGCGAGATGACAGAAAAATGGGAGACTGAAGGTCCAAAAGTCATTAACCAACAGTATCCCTCTGTTCCTGTGAATCATCCATCCAGTTGCTCCTTTTCCAACATCCACTTGTCTTTTATTGAGGTATCCATCAATCCTTTCTCCTTCTTCAATGTGTTTAACGTCACATTTTGAAGAGTTTCATCGCCTTGTTTTTTGCCCCCTTTGTTTGTGTCCTCATTCACCCCTTACTTCCCCCAGTTTCTTTTTCTCTCTAACAGAAAATCAGTAAAGAAAGGAGTGATGGATGAATTAAAAAAGAAAGCAGCACACCTTGCAGGCATTATCATCCATCACCTGTATAGGCTGTACTGAGCCTGCACTCACACAGACACACACATGCAAGAGAAATTCAGTGTTAATAATGTGATTATTTCCAAGTTGAAAACTTTGAATGTGCATTACAGCTCAACAACACCACCAACTTAATGCCTCCCCACTTCCTACACTGTCACACTGAGTGAGTGAGTGAGTGAGTGAGTGAGTGAGTGAGTGTTGGACAGCAGAGTGATGCATTGTTTGCCTATTCAAAACAAAATAACCTTCACTTCAAGCAATCAAACTGCAAAGTCAGAGCTGTAATCTGTGATGTGGGTGTGTGCATGAGTGACTGAGCTAGTTAGGGAGATTGACAAATGTGTTCGTTCTCTCTCACTCACTCACTCACGCAGGTAACACTGAGAGGTCAAAATGTCATGCCTGCTTATTCAGTTTGTGACCAACACCAATCCCTTTGCATCCATCTCCCAAAATTATATATATATATATATATATATATATATATATATATATATATATATATATATATATATATATATATTAAAAAACTGCAATATCTTTACACATTTATAACCCATTACATCACATTTTAGTAAATGCATGTACACATGCTCCCATGTGGCTATTCCTATTTCCATATTTGTGCATACAGTATAGCCCTAATTTGTATTTTTTCGGCTCCATGTTATAAATTCAAGTCAGAATGATGAATACAAGGCAAAAACCATAAGATGTGCTAACAGTATAAGAAAAACTAACTAGGGGCCAAACAAAGATTGCCTTGTAACGTCTACGTCCGCGCAGGCTTTAATTTGTAGTGACAGACGCGGGTTTGTCCATGCTACAATGACAACAATTATGGATGTGCTAAAACAACTTAACAACTACTTGTACAGATTACAAGGGAGTGTAATCCTAGCCAAGAAAAACAGGCCAAAGTCACAATGTCACATTTAGCTTTGTGGCATCTCTAGAGTGGCATTGCTGGAGTTTGTTGAGGGTAGCTCCAGAGGGAAGTCAATCCCTATGGACTCTGCATAGTGGATGAAGTTTTCTATACAGGTCATCCACTTGGATACTTGTAAGGCTTGCTGAGGATTTATGCTTCAATGGGAAATCTACACTGTAGCTACATCATATCGGGAAAACCTCTAAAGCCCTGTGCTGTAACCTGCCATGAACCTACCCAGAAATGTAACTACATGTCGTGTCCAAGCAGCCCCCAACTATTGCCCATTCCTCCTGTGCATTTCCGGCTCCTTTTTGGCCACAGTTTTTGAATTTATCAGTGTGAAAATAACATTCATCGCCTCCATATAAAAAATAACAATTGTAGCATCAATATAGGGACTCTCAAATGTCAGTAAATTCTTGGAGGGAGATTGCTGAAACTATTGGAATGGACATGAGGGAATGTACAGAGAAAAGTAAACTTTGGGGGGACAAACATGTTTGCCCCAAAGAAAACTGATTTTATTTCTTTCTATCTGTTTCTATCGGTCGATGTAGCATAAACGGCGGTAAAGACATCGGCCACTTGCATAGATTACATCGTAGGCTCAGCACAGTTTGATGATAGCTGTCTGCTAGTCCTCACCTCCACTGACCTGAACCACTGAACTGAACGGCATGGCCGTATTTGTGCTCTTTGCACCTTTTAGAGTCATTTAATGGGGTTAATATGCTTTGCTGTTTAATACAGACCATCAGAGAAGGCTGTGCTGTTGGCTATGTCCACCTTTTATATAAAGTCTGTTCTACTATGAGTCCTTATGCCTAATTATCCATATACAGTTACTGTTTTATTCATAATTAATACTGCTATATTAAGTGTTAGCAACAAGTCATTAGGCGCTCAATGCACTAATGAAAAGCTTTCCGTTTTCAAAATAATCACTTGAACTAAATTATTATATTTAAAGTGAAAAAGATAATGCAGTATCTACATATACGGCAAGATGCAAAGTCTGAACAGAGTACATGTCATGTGGATTACATCATTAAGAGTGTGACCTCAACAGCCAGCTGTGCCCTCCAGCTCTGGGTCACACTGAACTCCTTGATGAAGCTTTTGCGTTTGCCTTTCACAATTATTCAGACCTCTCTGCTGTGCACAGTCCAACGCCAGTGCGGAGCAGCAGATTAAGTCACAGCAGCTTTGTGGAGGCAAATGTGTCCTCCCAGAATGCAGTCCGATCTGGAACTACAGGTCACATAAAGTGTGGCTCAATCTGTGGCGCCCTTTGCCCTGAAGGGTTCTACTCCCTGATGTCAACTTCCCCTTGGATTGCACTGAAAAACAAGCTCATTGTCATTCCCAGGGTCTCAAATTCTGATGTGCTGTGTATTTTGTTAAGCTGCAAATATATATAATTCAAATTAAAAACACTGAGAGGAACAAGACTGGTGGAGGGTCCTTTAAGAAATTGCAAAAAAATACACTGCTGTAAAGGAAATGGTTGCATTAAAAGAAATAAAAAACAAACAATAAGTTAACTGAGAAAAATGATTCCAAAAAACTAATTATTTCAATTCAGTTATCTTGTTTTCAAAACGCAAAATCAGAACTGAAATTAGCATCCAATTAATTGGCCATCCCCACAGGCCCCTGCAAAGAAATAAAACTGGTGATAAATACAGTATGGGTGCAGACTCAATTTTTAATAAGACTGACTGAAAACAGTTCTCTTGAATAAATCTTTATGCACTACGTGGAGCTGTTTTAAAGTCACAGTTTGCTGCATTTTGATAACTTAAGGAGAACAAAACCCAACCTGAGCCCACACCTCGAGAGCCCGGAACAATTACTTTTCCCGTCAAGTAAAATGAAATTCATGGTGCATGCAGAGGGTTAATGAACACCCCGGAGCAGTCACAAAGTAAGTTATTAATGCAATGATCCAATATCGCAAATATAAGTGCAACAGCCCAGGTCAAATCTGGAACACGAAGCTTCACTGCACATTACCCCCTTCCTCTTTAAATTTGCTGATAAATAAATTAATGACGAAAAAAACAAGTTACATTTTCCTCCAAAGTAAATGAGAACTGCAGGGGAACAGCGTGTTATGCAATTACCAATTATTAAAACAAGATAACTGAGATAAAATTATTTTCCCACATTAAGTTTTGCAATAATTATCTTGTTTCACTATCCAGCACATTCCTTTCCCTTAGTTTTCCACCTTCATTAAAGTCGAAGTTCATTCCCCACCACCACCCCACCGAGGCATGTTTAATTCACTTCATATTTATTTATTTATTTTTTCAGGTTCCAAGAAATCTATCCATCCAAACCATTTTTTCAGCAGAGTTTGGTAGTTTTCCGCGAGAACCAAGACAGCGCCGCCAATTCCTCCTTCAGAAAGAGCCAGATCATTGTGCTTACAACCCACAGGAAAAAGTCTAGACATTTTTAAAGCTGAAATGTGTTTTTAGCTAAAATATGCTTTGCTTCTGGCTTCATCCACACCATCATTCCTGCTATGACTCTCCCCATTGCACTTACTGTAGTGAGCATCAAAGGTGCTATGGGCAAATTTTAGCCCAACACGTCATTAAAGATGTATGTTGTACAGTCAATCCACACTGGGAAAAGAACAGTTCAAAGAAATCTTTAAAAACCCAAAATGACATCCATACCCATGATAAGTGCACGCCAACTTCTGACTACAACTGTACATACACTCCGGTCACTGGGTTAAGGTTAAACAAAGGAACTGAGTCAGTTAACGGTGCGTCAGCCTGTAATGCTGAGTCCTGTGAAGCGGTGATAGACCAAAGAATACCTGCAGAACCACGCAGTGACGTGTGGATGCAAATCTGCACAGGACTGCACACCTGCAAAATCCAAGCTTAGACACATTTAAAGAAATGTTGTCCCAGTGCTCCCTTAATAAATGTTTTCTTACAATTATACTTTTAAAAATTTTGGTATTAAGTATAATACTTTTTTGTTAAAAATCAAACAAAGGTAACGTGTAATGGCCAAGATGTCCCACTGTTAAAGGCTTAACATAATGATTGGTAACCTGGTGGCTAACTACAAAGCTATGGTTAGGCTAATATAAACACATTAGCAGAGAGAAGCTGTAAGCACCAGGGTTAAAGGGTTCTCAGTAAGTTCATATTGAGGCTCCCTGATTGGTAGAGACAAGCACCATCCTACAGTATAACAGGAAGAAGAAAACAGATAAAACTACAGCCAGGAGAACATCTGAGATAAGCCCATCTACAACACAAGGTTAGTAATTATTGTATTGCTGCATGGCCCATGAAAGTATAATAAATCCACAATTATATGAAATAATTGTGGTAATGATTTATGCCATGATCGAGCAGCAATCTTAGGTAAAACTGACTTCATCTCACATGAGAAGCATCAGTTCTATTCCATCATAAAAATCAATGTGAGATTATCTAGTTTTGTAAAATTCGCTCAACTTTGCGAGATGTCCTTTCATGCAAACAAACGAGCAGCCGGGAGAAAACACACGGGGCTCCGAACATAACCTTTCCAGCTTTTCTAGTAGAGATAAATGAATATTGGAAATAACACCCTGACTCAGCAGCTTCACCTCAAAAATAGCAGCCTCAGCCTTCTACAGACTGACAGCAAAGTGTCACAGATACTAAATAAAAAAAAAACCTGAAGGTTGCTCACATCTTATAAAAATTCAGTCTTTAAAAAAAAATCTCATTCTGAATTTTTCTCCTCAGCTCACTGCCATTTTTCAGTAAAAGAATGTTTCCAAGATACAATGTAATGTGTCCCATATCCTAATATTAATGCAATGCAAACTCCAGGGCTGATCCCTAATCCTGCAATTCGATCCCGATCTCAACACTCTCAGCCCTGCTGGTGATCCCATTTAGCCCCAACTAGCATGTCAACACTGAGTCTACACCAAGTTTTCTGGGTGGTCACAGAGGGGAGGTGAGGAAAAGTGATGGCTAAGCCTTTGGCTAATCGTGTTATCGTAGGCAGAAAGCACGCACGCACCCCCCCCCCCCCCACACACACACATATCCCAAAGTGCATTAACCTCTTGACTTCAGCTGCCAGATACTCGAGCATCAACACATTTTGTCAAGGTTACAGTGAAAGGCATTTCCACGCCTCACTTCTCTGTGTGTGTGTGTGCGTGTGTGTGTTAAAAATGTGATGCTGATAGAGAAGGGAGGGATTTAAAGGAAAGCTGTGATAACAGCACTAAACGCACTAAATTTTGTTTAGCTGCTTCTTTAACTCTGGGCTGAGAACTTCCAGGGACCAGACAGACTTCAGGCAACGTGCATGACGGCGCATTTGAGCCTTTGAATGTGTTGTAAGGTGTGTTTTTATTCGCCCACAGCCTTCAGGAAGATGGGCGGTGCTGCTGCAGCGTGCTTGTCTAGGCCTCGCGGGCGTTCAAAGCCCAGGTGAGACGGCTTGTTGTTCAGCTGCGTGAGCCTCTGTGTGATTAATTAATGTGGAGACAGGCTCAAGGTTCTATAACAGAGACTCAGGAGATGAATTCTTACAACACGGGGCTGGAAGGGGTGTCTATCGACGTGATGGATACCCCGATTTTAGCTGCAGCGGTGCTCCCTTATCTGTGCCCCACCCACCTCTGTGCAGAGTGTGATTTACATCATTTCAGACACCTCCAAATACAACTCCCCCCTCCTCCTCTCTCACACACACACACACACCACACACCCAAAAACCTGAGGGAAGGCCACAGCAGAATTACTCCATCCATTTCAATTATAGAGATTGAATATCTGATTTAGACACACACACACAGTGCCGTGTGGGAGCTGAAGCTGCAGCCCAGGACTCAATGTCAAACTATATAACCAACTAAATTACTTGTCTGGAAATAGAAAGACACCAAAAACATAAACCTTCATGACTTGACATTATTTTTAGCCTTGCGAGCACCATAGCAGGGCTGTAAGGGTGGCAGGAAACGGGAACCAGAGCGCTGGGGTTGTGGAAGCAGCACAGTGATGACTCTGGCACATACACGCCAACCAGCCAGCAAAACAACAGCCTGCGAAATAGTGTCACATGTAATTAAAAATGTCATGACAGAGGATCTGATGTGTGAGTTTAAGTTTGACTGTCCCCCAAGCTAAATGTTCCTTTTTTAAATTATGCACCGTTTAAGTCACTTTTCTGTCGTGCAAACTAATGTTATGAGTCACGAAGCATAACAAGTGCTCTCCAGAAAAGGGGATTTAATTATAAAACCTGAGAATAGCAAACAGTGCTGCTAAGATAACCTTTCAAAGGGTTTGTTAAAAGCCCCGACTTGAAATGCTGCTGTGCGACTTCACTCTGACACTAAGGGGAGCCGGCTCTGTGGTCTTTTGAGGATTTCTGTCGGTGTGTTATGAGCCCAGTGAACAGCCAGGCCTCAACACAAGGGATTTTCTTTTTTCTTTTTTTTTGCATTTAATCATTAGTTATTATTATTCTCTGCCTCTCCTCCACAGCATGCGTTTTGTCCTGTCTCCCTCCCCTCACCCCCAACCGGTCGCAGCAGATGACTGCCCCTCCCTGAGCCTGGTTCTGCCGGAGGTTTCTTCCTGTTAAAAAGGGAGTTTTTCCTTCCCACTGTCGCCAAGTGCTTGCTCATAGGGGGTCGTTTTGACTGTTGGGTTTTCTCTGTAATTATTGTAGGGTTTTACCTTACAAAAGCACCTTGAGATGACTGTTTGCTTTGATTTGGTGCTATATAAACAAAACTGAATTGAAGAGAAGAGAAGAGGCATGCTGCCACAATGCTCACTTGCAGGTATATTTCTTTTTTCATGCTCTGTGTGAACCCATAAAATTTTAACCACAGAGAATGTCCTTGTTCATCTATTAAAAGAGGAAAATACTAATAAGCTTTACGAGATGTACAGAGCAGCCAAAGAGATATTTAGATCATTTTGAAGTTTAATTAGCTGTATTGCTTAGACTCATTTGTACTATAAATAAAGGCCATACTGAAGTCAAGGGCAAAGTATTAAATTTTAAAAAAAAAGTGGAAAAGCCAGCTGGAAGACATTTATCAACAGACCGGGGCTAAACAGGCATCTGTGCTGGATTTAAACCAACAACCCAACCCTCAGCTTTTCTGGCAGAAAGCTTATTGCAGCTAAAGATTCGTTCAAACTCACATTACATTCACAGAAAAGAAACAGGAAGCTCTACACATCAGCTGCAGCAGAAATCCAACAGAGGCACAGAAAATTGCTTTCAAGCTATAATAATGAAGCCCAGGTGAGCAAAATGTACTTGTATACAGAGCATTCACGACTATAGTAAACCCTTAAAAAAGATCTATGACAAAAGTTTCTTTTGGCTGCTTCCTTATTTGTAAGGCGTCGCCACAGCAGATGGATCTGCATATTTGATTTGGCACAGCTTTTTACCCAGGATGCCTTTCCTGACCCAACCCTCTGAGGGGTTTGGGTCTCCTCTCGATCTCCAATCAGGTATTTTTTGCATGTTAGGTGACTGTGTTAACCACTAAACCACTAAAGAAGAGCTATTGTGCTTCTCTGTCAAAGTGGATGAGTTTAAATACCTGGGATCAACCATCCAAAACAACTGACTGTGCACAAGAGACTTGAAAGAGAGTGCAGGCAGGGTGGAGTGGGTGGAGACAAGTGTCGGGGGTGATTTGTGACAGAAGGATAGCAGCAAGAACGAAAGGGAAACTTTACAAAATGGTACTGAGGCCGGTTATGATATATGGTTTGGAGACGGTGGCGCTAACAACAAAACCAAACCAAACAAGGACAGGAGGCAGAGCTGAAGGTGGCAGAATTGATCAAGTGAATCAAGGATGAGGCTCATACCATCTGGGTATTTCTACTGTCGCGTAAGTGATACGAGGAGCTGAAGCATCACTCTACAAGAAGCAGAGAAGCCATTGAGAGGTCTGGCATAGAGTAGAGGGCCACGGGAGACAAGAAGGAAAAACAACATAAAGAAAAACAACCATCACAAAACCCTGGCAGCATCTGTGGAAAACCCTGCCATTCATCCAATGGGCTTTCAAAGCACTGCAGGCAGGGCCAAGCAGATAACCCCACACTGCAAAGCCTGTGTGTCTCAGGAGGAGACACGCAAGCCTTTTACTTCCTCACACTGCCCGTAGCTATGGATCCATCCAACTGTCCAGCAAATAGCCAGCCTTAAGAGGCTGTCAGAGGACAATGTGAATTAGCTAGCCCCAAGTAGAAAAGGGAAGGAGGCTGGTAAAAAATGAGAGCGGACAAAAAGAAAAATCAAAACTTCACTGTAAAATACATAGTCCAACATGATTTATATCTCTGTCTAATGGCTCCACCTGCAAACAGTAGATAACATGCGCTGATTTTACAGCAATCGTATCAGCAACACTGACCTTGTGGAGCTCAGGGCAGCACACCGCAGCAGACTTTGCACAAAAGGTTTATGTTGCTGGCAAACCTCTCAAAACTACAGACATAAAGACACTTACAAATTCAAATATATTACTCCAAAAAAACAAACAGAAAAAAAATAAGGCACCACTTTGTGGCTTTTCAGCAACTGCACTATTAAAGTATGGAATCAAATAAAATTTCAAAAACTACAAAAGAAACTATACAGCATGAGCCCTAACTGCTTAATATTACTCACTATTTTTTAATAGAAACCCATACCTGTCATCTGTTGCTCCATCATGTGCCAGTTATGTTTTGAAATCACAAAGCAACTGCGTTATGCTGAACATCATGTTGAATTTTTAGTATATTAAGGTGTTTTCCCAAAATGGTTTAAACCAACAAGACAGACGCAAGCAGACAACAATCAAATGAAAAAGCCTCCCTCTCTCCTCTTTTACTGCAACACACATCAGTAGCGGTGAGCTTTGATGCGGCCTGGTCGAACGAGTTTATCTTAGACAGGGAAACCAGAAAAATAAACTCAACAACACGCGCACGCACACACACACACACACATACACAAACTCCCCCATTTGAGCTTTTTTGCCGGTTGAACACACGAGAGCCTTCCCGTGTCGGCCCTCGGCTGAGGGGAAACAATTCACTTTAGCTTGTTTGGTGGCTGTGAAGCACAACCAGTGGCTTGTCAGCGCTGTCAATTAAAGAGAGGAAACCACACAGACACTCGGAGCAACACAAACACCATTACTGGAACGACTGCTGTACACTCCAAAGGAAACCAGAGGCGTTTGTGTGGGATTGCTTTCCCTTTCATTGAGTAGATATGGCCTAAAAAGGTGGTATCCACCCACCAGTGTCTGTCCACTATCACAGAAAATGATTTTTACTATTCAGTATAATAACATGACGTTTCAGATGCTGCCTCTCTACTACCACTGAAGACACTGAGGTCATGTCCTGGTACAAGACTCACCTCAGGATAATTGGCTTATAATGGGGCTGAGATTAAATTAAGTTCAATGATGTCTAACAGGAGTCAGGCTACAGCTGAAGGCTGGGGTCGATAAATCCAGATCCAAATGAGCTCTAGATGATCTGGAGAAACTTAATAGGGCGATAATTCAGTTTCCAGGGGACATTTTCCAAATTCTGGTTATTGGACTCAGGATATGAAAAAACTCTTATTGATGGAGCTTAAAGGAGAGCCACAAGACTGTGTAAAAAAAAGAAGTCTCAATTATTCAAAATAATCCTCATATGCATAACCCTGTAATTAGCACTGAGACTGAACAGTTAGTAAAATTAATTTAAAACTTAAATTTTAATTTTAAAAAGATAAAAAAAAAAATACTGTGTTTCAGTTCACTTACTATGAATAAAGGCAGGAATAAAAAAGAAAAACACATAAAAGCCACCATAGTTAAAACTATCCTACTCATAAAATTAAGAAAATCAAGGCCTTTTATCCATCTTTTTTTAAATATTCTGCATCCTTTCTGTAACCTTAACTGCATGAAACTCAACATGTAAATTTTTTTACACATGGTTTTCTCTGAACGTTGATAAGTAAAAGGAGTGTGCTTGCTGTGCCTTTTAGCAAACTCCAAAATCACAAAAGGACTGGACCCCCCCTCTGGATTTGGAAACAGAGGCGCACCTGCTCTTTGTGGGTGACTCAACAGCAATAAGCTGGTTATAGACCGCCGAGGTCAGTGCTACAAGGTAAAGAGATGGAGTGGAAATGACAGGAAGAGAGATGGATGCCGTCAGTGCCTCGAGCTGTATTTAATTTTAGCAAACGCGGTGAATCTGCAGCATCTCGGGGGACAGGAGCTGAAACAGTCTCGTCTACGTTTTTAAGATACCGGCTCAAAAGTACCGGTTTTGTTCTTCAAAACATCTGGAGAAGACAGATGAAGGCGAGGAGGGCGATTTGATATTCCTGCCATGGAGCAGCACTACTGTTACCTACACTGAGACAGATGAGACAGCGCGCGTTTATTAGATTAATCACTTGGCTCTGAATAGTTGTATTGAAATGGCATCCAAAATGCCACTATCAGACAGACTCTACACAACGAGGCAGATCATATGTGAGCTGTACAATTTGTATTTATTGATCAGTGCTGAAAAGTGGGCAGCTGATATATTGCTTGTGACTGAAATTGTTGCACCGTGATGAAAAGCTGCTGCTCCAGTCTAGACACTGGATGAAAACATTAGCCTTGGAATTCAATTGCAATTTGATTATCACTCTAACGGAAAGCTGTATTTAAATGTGATAATAATAGACTTTTACTGAAAGTCATTTTGATTTAAAACCAAAACTGAAGCAGTTTATTTGCCACATCAAATGAAATCAATTAATGATTATCCTCTGGACTGTGGCCATTGGAGGGACCATTTCCTACCACACACTCTGAGTCACTTCATCAACATTTTGACCTTTTCAGAAACGTTTTAAACACTAACTTCCCTCTAAGACCATCTCAATTAAAATACTCTTTGTGTGGACAGCACAACTGTATTACAATAATGGAAAGACATGGTCAGGGCTATTTAATTAGATGCTGACTGTCAACGCTAATGCAAGCTCAAGGGCGGACTTGATCCGGCTCATTATTCCTGGCTCTCTCTTGTTAAAGCGTTTGGGTTAAGAAAGATTTAGTAATGTTGGTTGATAAAGAATATCCAAATCATTGTTGGTTGCCTGCCAAAGTAGAAGGTTTAGAATATAAACACAGTAGTCTGCCAATATTTTAGGAGGACATGCGGCTGTTGGTAAATTTCCACCCTGGGAATGAATTCAGCTTATTCCCAGTCTATTCCAAGCAACTCCATGCAGGATACAATTCTTATGAGCGTTTTGGATACAGCTGCTAAAAGGACAGAGATTCCAGGAAAACAACATATCATTTGGCCAACTGTTTAGTGGGCAAATCTTTGGCTAAAAGGAATGTGATTTGTTGGTGGTTTCAGTGAGTCTTTGACCTGAATGGATATGTTGATGTGCTGTGCAGGCTTGCTTTTATGGACTGAACTGATGTTGGGCAATTCACATTAGCAATCATTGCAGTGTTGTTCTTGGCCTTCACTCATTAATTACACTGCAGTTTGAGGTGTCTTTTGTAGGCAATTGAATAAGTTAGTTTGTGTTGCCTTGCAGTGCAGACAATTCTGCGTCACTTGTGCTACATCTGAATTATTTTATAAGCAATGAATGATGATCCACTTCGAGAGACAAGCTCTTCGCTTTCTGCTGTGCCACACATTTGAATTTTGTTGTACAGTATATCTGTCTTCTAATGTAGTGCTACTCGTCCAGACTAGTCCCTGCAAGGTGGAGGAAGCAGCTGTAATTGGCACATGGTCACGTGGTAATATAGGGAGTGCTTGATTTGCTTGTGCTTTAGGTTTTAAATAGCAGAGCAGGCTTTGAATATCACTTAATGATGCTCATTTTGTGGGAAGTCCTTTTAGGACACTGGGGGCAGGTTTAAGATAGTCCACAGACCAAATCAGGCCACGTCAAGCCCCCAGGCCGTTTTTTTCCCCATGCATGTTACAAAGTCATATCTCCTATACAATAAAATAGAAGGTCAGCATTACTTTAATACCAGAGTTTCTGCAACTTTGGTCTAAGACTTTTTAAAACCATGCTGAATGCAACGTAGGAACTATTCTACATCTAAGAGGGCAAAAAAGTCCGTTTTAGCAATGCTGCAATCTATTGTTGCCTGAATCATCTTTGAAGTAGACCTATTATATATTATTTTTCTGTCATATATATATATATATATATATATATATATATATATATATATATATATATATATATATATATATATATATATATATATACATATATATATATATATATATATATATATACATATATATACATATATATACATACACACACACACACACAGTGTTTGCTCAAAACAAACATGGCCAAATTTCAAATAATGAGGTCAACATATGAACAAGTGATCCCTTTGAGCCAGAAGCTCGTACCACAGAATGTTCTAGAGGCAAAATTTTCCCACTCTTGCGAATGTCAGTAAGATATGAGCACAAAAGCTCACCCACCTGATGTTCATGTGACTTGCAAAAAGCAGCCAATCAAAAGAAAGCTGGCTTATTGACAGGGTGTCCTTTAAGGGAAGGTGTTGAGACAGCTTTTTCCAGTTAACTGAAGAGCTGCAGTACAAGCAACATGAGTTGAACAATGTTTATTATCAATATGGAAGGAGGAGGGCTGGGTGTGTTCTGATAAATAGTGATTTTTCCATTAGTGGTTATTGGTTTCATATTGCTTTAACTTTGTAGTTTGTTGCAGAGTGAACGAAACACTTCTTAGAAAGACTAGGAGACTTTAGACACTGAGACTTTTGAGGGACTAGCAGAAACACTGTGATACATCCCAAAAGTGGTGCAACGTCTAGCCAAACGTGGGGGAAACAGCTGACAGCACAGCTGGCGCCTGAGACCGAGGCGTTTTGTTACTTCGGGGAGTGACCGCAGAAGAGACGTATCCAGCGTTGCCCAGAACCAAGCCATCTGCAGCCTTCTTCCACTGAACAGTCTCACAGAAAGAAATGCTTTTACCAGGAAATCTCATTGTTTGAAAATACATTTAGTCCCAAAAACTGATCAAGCATTTTATCTGTCCATAATCAGCCCGAACTGTCAGTAAATATAAGTATTTGTTTTAAAGAGAACATATTTAACTGCTAAAGAATTATCTATAGTGTGATTTGAGAGCACTGAGCACAATATAACAGCTGAAGTGCTCAACTGTTTTGTAAATGCTGGGATTTTGGAAGCAGAACAGCATTACAAAAACTTTAATTTACAGCCCTATTATTTATTATAAATGGGCCAATCTGGGAGGTTTTAACCACCTTTAGGCTTAAAACTGCTGTGACAATTTGTGAGCCAGAAAGTCGAAGAACACCAAAATAAAACGGGCAGCTGGAAGTTTCGTTTTTTTATCCCCTGACAGCTGTCCTGCTTATGCAACACACTAAAGTACATTAACAGTAAGTTGCATTAGGCAAAGAATAATCATGAGTAATTTATAATCCTTTAAATCCCGTCTCAAGGAAAACATGGAATAGATCCGGTGATATTTATTGTGCTCATTTTGTTGATATTGACGGGGCGCTGTCCTCATTCTAATTGACACCTCTCCTGGCTAGTTCTACTCAGCAATCCAAGTTAGTGTATATGTCACGGAAGCAGCCTTAGGTGTGTGGCTTCATTACATAATATTTCAGGTCAGGCTAATATTATCGTCCTACATCATGTTCTATAGGGGGCTGGAAAAGGCAGTGACAAGGCCCCAGGGCCAAGCTGTCTTATTTACTGATGGAAGTGGGTCTGCTGGAGCAGCCAACTAAAACCTATTTACTTTTCTATCACACAGACACAGGGGTGGATAGTGAAAGAGAAACACAGAACGGGCTAATCCGACAATTAATATTCACACAGCAGCTTCCTCCCTAGTCCTACATTTACGTTTGAGAAACTCCAGTTAATGAAAGAGTAGATGAAATTTACACAAAGTTGATTGAATTTCCTCAAACATAAGAAGGCAATCATTAGAAATTAGCTTCAAATCTTCCTGACTGTGGACTTAAAACAAAACTTTGAATCGATTTCTGAGGCAAAAACTAAAGTTATATTATCTCAAATTTAAAACACTGTCTTATAGGGCAGATTTAGATTTCCAGCCAAAAACTGAAATGAAAGCCAAACTCGTCTTGTTCCCTTAAAGAACACAAAAGGGTGTTTTCATTTTTACCTGGTATAAATAGCCTGGCCATCACCTTTCTGAAGATAAACTTAGAGAAAAATGAGGCTACTTATCAGAGAAGTTAAATTACGCTTAAATAAATCAAAACAGGGCTGTGAGATCACTTTTTTTCTACCAATAATAACTCAAATTCCGACACTGATGTCAGCTCAGTTTTTATTTAAATTTTTTCCCCCCGCTAAAAAAGGTCCTCATACACTAAAGGCACTTCAGTCTTTTTGACCTCACTTTAAACTGAAATATAGGTCGTTTTTCTGATATTTCTGATCATTTAATAAATAAATCTTTGCCGTCCTGCAGTAAATTAATCTCAAAATAACAAATCTTTAGTTTGTTTTGTTTTTTTTTTGCTCTTCCTGAAACCTCTTTTTCCCCTCCAGGTTACAGAGAGAAAGAGATGTTAACAAAAAGAGCTCGACATTATGAATTATTTTTATGTTACTGCAGTAAAGAATAGATGGTAGAACTGCACTAAAACTGCTAGAAACCCCAAAGTTGTACTTTACTTTTTAATCCTCTGCATAAAACTGAAATAACGGCCGTCCCTGTGATTGAAATGTAACACGATAAAACCGTTAGAGACAAGTGAGGTGATATTATTCATGACTGTATTTTATTCAAAATAGAATTTCTTTAGGAAGTGTACTTAAAACAAATGGGAAAAAGCCGTTAATGCCGCTAAAATTCTTTAAAACATCTAATTTTTAAGAGTGGAAATATTTTTTCAGTGCATTATAAAACAGCCTCAGAATCCATCCTAAACCACGTCGGGCCATTATTGTTGTAGTTACGTCAGGTTAGGTTTATCTGAGTTTAGTTTATTACGGCTGTCAGCAGGCCATGCAGAGAATCACAAGTCAAATCTGATAAGAACAGCTTGAAGAATTTGCTGACTCTGCCCTAAAAGAAGGTCATCCCCTTATCTGCAGAGGAGGCTCACCTACCGCCGTCACATGGGACTGTCATCCGAAAAGCTCACAATGGCCCCACAATAAACAGGCATACACCACCTACTCATGTACAGCTTAAAAAAAAAAAAAAACCCACAAACATACCCCTTTTTATCCAATCAGTCGCAATTAACTAATTAAGGTAATCATGATGTGTACAGACACTTGGAGTACAAACACCTCCAGAAACAACATATGCCTCTCCTTCACTTGATAACATTAACACTGAAAATATTTATTAATCATACAGCTGTTAATGAGATCATGTCCAGCTTTGTGTGCATCTGAAGTGCAAATTAGAGCATCACAAAAATCTGATTTTCACTCTAGGAGTGTCATGGGCTAAAGAAAGCCAAAAAAAGAGGGCTTGGAGAAACATGAGTGACCTAACAGTACGGTGTGAACCTGTTGGATGTTAGAGGCTAATATTGTGGTTATCTCCAGCCATCGGTAACATGAGGTGAAACTTCCTTTTGCACTTGTGTTGAGTGGACCACTAAACCTAACTTGCTTCATGCTTACTTTAGCAGCATTTCCCTGAGTCCAGCTAAATACAGTCAAATCCTCGAGGATTTCACTTGTGTGACTGCAGACTTGCAGCGATATGTTACCCGCAGGACTCTCGGGTCTTTTAATCAGGGCTTGTTAGCCATCCCCAAACCTAGACTAGAAGCTAAAGGTTACAGAGCCTTTGCAATCTTTGGGATTCTCTGCCCTCCGATCTACGATCCTCGAGCTCAGTGGACTCATTCAAAAAGCAGCTGAAGACTCATCTTTTTAAACTGGCATTTGGGCAGCGTTTCATTCCACTTTATTCTTTATTTCTTCCTTTTTTTGGGTGTGTGTGTGTGTGTGTGTGTGTGTGCGTGTGAAGTGATGTGAAGCGCCTTGAAAGGCACTATATGAATAAATTTACTGGTAGTACTATTTTTTATTATGTGTTCATTTGGACTCAGGAATAAAGTGATTAGATTTTCGACAGGCAAAGGTCAGGCTTACTGTGACATTTTTGGCAATATCTCAAAAATTCATGTTAAATGTGAGAGAATTTTACACAAATTCTAATAGTATAAATTTATACAGTGATAACATTTTATGTCAAAGCAGACAGACGCCCCTTCCTGAGTCTGGTTTCTCCTTTTTATTTATTTCTTTTTTATTTTTAAAAAAAAAGGAAAGTGAGTTTTCTTTTTTCTTTTCTTTTCTTTTTTTAAATCACTGTCACCAAGTGCTGAAGTGATCATCTGATTGTTGGGGTTTTCTCTCTATTGTAGGTCTTTATTTTGAGAATAAAGCACCTTGAGACGGTGTTTGTTATGAACCACTGCCATATAAATAAAACTGAACTGAACTGACTCACACAAGAAAGGTCAGAGACTGCTGTGAAACATTATTTTGGACGTTAATTAGCGCTATCACTGTGGAACAGAAGAGAGGACTGAACATATTTCACACTGAGTCTGCTTCTGACCTGGTGACACTAATCTTTGGCGTCCACCTACTTAATTGCTTCAAAGTCTTCACTGCATACATTACGAGTGTGGCCAGACACGGATGTAAACTGAAACCTGACAGCTCTGTGGAGAAACGTCCGAGCGAGAGGTGGCGATTCTAGTTTCCAAACCGAAAGGCAGGCAGACGGGAAAAAAAAAAAAAGAGAGAGAATAAAACAGCCCGCATCACCATACTCATTACGAGCACAGACACAGAGAACTGGCAAGAAGCACAAACAGAATATAAATATATGATAAAGCTGACATTTAGAGGCATGTGTAGATGGATGACTCTAACTGACGGCCAATTTGGCTGCTAATCTAAAGGCCAAGGCTGCTGGTGGCAGGGACAAGAGATCAATCGTGCGTGTTTGTGTGTGCGCGTGGTCGCTCACTCACCAAATAGATTGCTAGAGTGGCCTTGCTTGGAGACAGGCCTGAGCTCATTGGAACCCCAGGCGTAGCGCTTGTAGCTGTCCCACGCGTGCTTCATCATCTGACAGGATGGAAGTAGAGGACGGGGAGGCGTGGGAAGAGGGAGGAGAAGATGAGAAATGAAAATGAAGTTAAACGGGACAATAAACTCTGAGCTGTAACAACAGAATCAAATCATTTTGACACTGTGACGAGGTTTGTTTTTCCAGTCTGGGAGTCACTCTGTATGTTAAATATGCATTTCTAAAACTACCCTAAAATATATAGTACTACTATACTGGATATCTAAAACTACACAGTACTGTACATAAGTCCAGAGCTGCAACTGATGACACATACCCAAATTCAAAAATATACTCAAAGCTCAAGCTGACAAAGCAAGTTATTTAGTTTAATGTCACTGAGGGCTGGGAAAATTACTACATAGAAGAAAAAAAATCACAGCCACTGTTGTTTTGGTCAATATTGTAATGTCTGTTGTTTACTGTGATTATTCATAATGCATTAATTGGACTTAAAAGAAGATATCTTTATTTTTGGAGGATTTTCCTAAAGTTTAAAAAAGCTAATATAAGAAAAAAGGATGTTGGGCTAGTGTGGACCACGTGGTCGTGCCGCAGTGACTTACTCCCTGACTCGGGGGCGTTGGACTTTGAAGCCTCTGGCCCATTGTAGCCACGGGGTCAGCACCAGAGAGCCAAAGCCAGCAGTAAACTGTTGCACACTGCAAACAGCACTTTGTCAAAGGTCGCTGCAGGCGAACCTTAATGATTCATCCACAGGTTCATCTACAGAAACCCGGAGAGCTTCACTTCAGAGCTTGTTGTCCAGGCTCTCTTTCTAAAGGGTTTTTGTGTTCAGGGCAAGTCTTTCTAGTTGGTGAGGTCTCAAAGGTCGAGAGCCTCTTGCAAGAACGTGGTGATCCAGGTTATCTGTTGAGGTGTCCCCCTTTATCAATTTTTAAAAAGACTGCCAGGGATTTGTGTCAGAACCTTGTGTCGGTCTTATCTGATTGGACGTGCAGAATGAGTATAAATACAGAAGGGAATAAGCTTCAAAGGAGGCCGATAGCATGTCTTGTCAGCACATGCTGTTATTCTGCTCCGGACGTCTGAGTCTGCCGTACTGGTAAATATCTCGTAGGATTTTGAGAAATAACATTTTCAAAAAACGAACAGAAAAGATCGACTTTCCTTCCGGGAAACAGTCAGTAACATAACACAACCATTATGCCTGTCTAAGCTCCCTGTCACTGTGAAGGGAAATGAGCGCTGCATCTGTGAAGACATCCGCGGATGGAAAAGGTTTTGCTTCTGAAGTCCCCGGATATCAGAGCCATGCGATGAATACCAATAGATGTATTGATGACTGAACTCAGTGATATTTAAATCAAGGCTGTTCAGTTTCAGGTCATCTGTTTGTTGTTGTATCAGCCACAGGTTTAACCTTTCATTTCCTAACATTCGGTGTGGGGCTGTAGTCCGAGTGTTGACTGGATGATTGTTTGGTCGATATGCTCTTTGCCAAGCAAATTCACATCGGTAGGAAAATTGCTGGTATCGTGAAACCGATCCATTACTTTGGGCAGCAGGTGGTACAGACACTAATGAAAAGCAGGGTGAGCTGAATACACCCCAGGCTTTTCAGAGCTTTGAACTCAGCCAATATAACAAAGACTGCTCAAAATAGCTTTTTTTCTTTTCTTTTTTTTTACTGTTTACTCAACATTTATTTGACAAGGTGTACCACTTTATGGGGGACCTTTCAGCATTTTTATCCCTTGTCCTCATCCAGCAATCTGAGCTAATGTCATTTGATTGATCCTAGTCGTGTGAGTCTCTAAAGAGGCACATGGCTCAAAATTAAATGCGCGTAAACATAAAAAGGATTGTCAGGCAGAAAGGCAGGGGGAATAAGAGTAAACTGGGACAGAATGAGAACCAAGACATGGCCATAAAAACAAACCTGACTTTCATTCATGAGTTTCTGCTCAGTGAGGGAGGTAGGAATATTCCATTCAAATAAAAAAAATAAAAATAAAAAAGTTTGTCTTTAACATGGTCAGTGTTCACACCTGCCTCCTGCATCTTAACTTGTTTGTGTGTTTGGATACTCTGCCAAAGCTTTTCTTTGACACATCAATATCCAAACATCTCTTTTATATCATATCGAGCCAAAGCTTCACAGGCTCCAGCTGTGAAGTCTCCTCTCTCATCAAAATGGGGAAATTATTTTCCCCTGCAACCAACAGATTAGTTGGAGAGTGGGCACGCTTTCAGTCAACCAACATTTTCTTTGGTTAACTATAACCTTAACGGACTGAGCAGACATCAAAGTTCAATGTATCTATTGAAGACGCTCACTGATGCTCTTTCCCCTGTTCCCTGTTTTTATACATAAATAAATAAAGGGAGCATCTGAAATGATCATGTATGTGTTTAGATGGCTCTGAACTTAAAGCTTAGTCAGGAAACCACACCTTAAAACTGTCTGGATGCTGCTGTTTGACTTATAGGAGTGGCACCAATTTATCATAACTAACAAAACACTGACCTGCAGCCCGCCGCTTTGAGTGACAACTTCTTTATTGTCTTTTAAAATGTTTTGTTTCTCAGAATATGCCTCGTCTTTTTTTTCCATTTTGTTTCTGGGATGTCTCGGATATTATATTTTTAATTTCTTTCTGAGAAGCACTCTGTATCTTTGTTAAGAAAAGTGCTATATAAATAAAGTTTGTACTTGTTGTAGATATTGCTGTGGTTATTCTAGTTATTGCCGTAGTTACTATAGTTGTAGTTATAACTGCAGCTGCTGTTGTAGCTGTTATCTCCAACTTTATCGGTTGGTGGTAAAAAAGGGCCTGATGTTGTCAGTAGTTGGCACTCTTAAATCCCTTTGTCCCAAGTTCAATACTTTTTAACTCAGGTCAGTTATATAAACAAAACATAACAAACTATACGCAGTAATGCATATTTGATAAAGTATTTGGATATGTCATTATTATAAGAGCCAGCTCAAAAAGGATAAATTATTGAATTTAATCTTTAATAACAGTGTCTTTATTTGAATCAGAAATAGTACAAAAACAAACATATTGTATCAATCATCTGGAAAAGCAGCTTTTTACTTAATGCTATTCTCTCTTCCAGTTATGACTGGTGGCTGATTGATTGGCTTGTGCCTGTTATATCCACACATTGCTCAATTCCCCATGAGAAAGGACAGCTTCCTCCGCTCAGTCCCATTATCTGCTGTTGAAACCACCCGATTCCCCGGCGGGAGTCATTGAGGTTTCATCTCATTTTAATCTAGTGCTGGCCGAAGGCTCGACAGCAACATGAACGCTGCTTTCCAATCTAACACCCAAACGCTGATTTCAGTCTCTCGTGTGGCTCCTCCTCCAGCTCTGCGCCTGTCTGTCCACCTAATCCAGGTTATGCAGCGTCGTCCCGGATCTTTTTAGAACCCGACTCCAGATTAGACACACTAAACCCCCCTTTATCTTCCACCTTGAAACAGAAAATCTGCTCCAATGCACACACACACACACACACTCATCAGTGGTTGCATTTACTCATCACATAAAGGCCGCTACTATGTTGTAATCTACAGCATACATCGCTCTCCTTCCACATGCAGCACAATGCCACCTTTGTACACCTAAATATAGTGCACTGCAAACTTTGGATTCAGTGAAGCTGAAGCGCAGCCTGCACCGTCTCTCATTTCGCATTACTGTACAACACACCCTTCTTTCACTAGCATGCATGTATGAGTGCACTCATTTTGCATGTGCGTGTGTGGCGAACAGCGCTGCGTGACAGAGCCACTTCTGTTGCTGCTGCTGACTCACTGACAGCTAGCTCACTCAAGGACACACACACTCGGCCAGAGTAACAACAATTAACTGTGATCACTTTTAACGGCGGGGCACAAATGACTGCAGCAGGCGGCAAACCAGCAGGTCAACGAGGCACTCGGTCAGTGTGACTGGCTGCCAGGGAAACCAAAGTTAAAACAGCCAAACAACTAGACCGCCACTTAGAAAGTTGGTCAGGCAGGACTTCAAGCAAGAAGCCAGGAAAAGGGATATCTGCACTACAACAAAGCCATCTATCAGGCCAGCACCCACCCAAGAGAAGCCTTATGGAAGTTCTATAAAACACAAAAACACAGGAAATTATACATCGTATAATGCAGGACATGACCTACAAGCGTGAACATTTCAGTAAATGCCACTTTGTCAGTCAATTTATTGCAGATATTCATCTGTACTGATGCAACCATGGTTAGGAAAGAGAGAAAGAGCTTATTATAAGTTCTTGGAACCTTTAGATGTTTTTGTCAGTCAAAAGCCTGAAAATACTGCAAAAAGCACTCTTGCTAATTGGTATCTTCACCAAACAGCTTTTCTGCAAAATGAAGACCTTCCAAAACTACTTTACAATCAAACAACATTCAACTTGATACCTTTTTAAGGGTCATACTAGCTAAAGCCATGCTGTATTACAGAAAAGCACTAAGTGTCACATGAGCAAAAATTACTTATTGTCATCAGTTTGCCCCCCACCCCAAAAAACAAACAAACAAACACCTGTGCTTTTGTCATGATTTAAAAGCACGCTGATACCCACAACCACAAGTGCTGTGCACTGCAGAAGAGGAATAAAACTCTGCTCTCATTCTTTTATTCATTATGGTTAGTATGACTGACAACGTTTCAGTTCGAGCCTTAGACGGGTTACATCATGCAGGCTGAAGAGGCTTGTGCATGAATAGCCTCTGATTTAAAGCTTTTTCCATAGAACAACTGGTTATTAGAGAGCGCTGCATGGGAAAATATGCCATAGTATGCTGGAATAGAGGCAGCCTAATTAGCATTACACTCATCTGTCATCTCATATGCTCCATGTGCATCTCTCACTCAAGTATGTTACATTCACGTGGTGTCTCATAATCATATAATTTGTATTAATCGTATATTTTAAGTTGGTCCAAGTATGGGTAGCTTATCTCATGAAAATGATGCTCTATCACATCATCTTTTAAACACAGAACAAATGGCACTTCGTGTTGATACCATCTCCCACGCACATCTAAAGGACGTGCGGCGATCGCCGTGCTCCATTTAAACCCCCTAATTAAAGCTACTGAAGCTGCTAATTACTGCTCCTATATGCATGTCACATTAAAAGATCCACTCAAACACACTTGTTTCTCTCCACATAAATCAGTATTAGAACTGATCGCAGGGTTCTATGTGAGCTAACATTATTACCAAAAGCTTCTTTTGCTGTTGTTTCAGTTTTTTTCACCACAAAGCATTCATATAGCATAGCACTGAAATGGTATTCTAATATTTTTGTTAGTTCAGTTCCCTTTGATGATTTGTTTGGCCCTAAACTGCTCACAAGCATCCAGTCACTCTGGTGAAATTCCCCACAAACTGACAGGCTAGCTGTCATAAAATAAAGGCAAATCTAGAAGACTCACCATCACTATTGCAACAGCATCCTTTTAAGAAAATTATCTGACACATAACATGGCCGTCTATGTAGCACAGACAGATCAAGTGCTCTCTAGTTTATTACTTTGCAGATATCCATGTCTACGTGCTGCACCTGTACCTGCTAACCTAGCACTCCACAGTCTCATACAAATACTGTAACTCCTAACATGATGGCAGCTAAACTGCTAACACTGAGGCTTTAAAATGCAAAAACCATCATGGTGACTACACATACATACATACATATACAGTCTGTGTCATGTCAGCCAGCTGCTTCTAGTCACTCTGATACTGATGACTGTGAACTGAAACCTTCCTTGCTCTTGCTATTAGGATCACAGTATGTTAATATACCTGATGTAGCCATTTTGGTCCTCTGCATGCAAAGTGCATGATCTCAGACAGTCCATTTGTTACGAACTAAAGGCTTGACTCCTTTGCATGCACCTTTAGTCCAATGCTGCTTTTGTTGGAGCCGCTGAAAATTGTACTTGTTCTGCCTGATTTTCTGGAAATAACTTTCAGTTAAGTACATCAAAAGTAGAACACTATACACATCTCACGTCTGCTTGCATGCAAAGGTCTGCATTTTGTATAGAGACCCCACGGCAGTAATGGAAACTTGTTGACTTCCGGTACTTTCCCAGTTTTTGTCTGTACTGTAAGCATGTTATTATGGAAAATATGCGCAGTTTATGTTTACAGTGTGCTTTAAGGAAAGCTTTGTGAGTAAGAGTTCCAGTAAGACTGCATGCCCTTGCCCAGTTTTTGCTTTCGTTTAACTGAAGATTTGCTGTAATAACAAAAGGAGGAAAAGAGGATGGGATTGAAGTGAAATTGTGAAGTGCTAATTGAGAGATCTGGAACCACGATATCACGACTGTAAACTGTCATGATTGTAAAATTTGGGCAAATAATGCCAAACTACAGTCCGCTAACAGGCCGGCAGTGCTCTAAATCACTGTGTGCCTCACATAGTAGCTCACACTACTAAAACATTCCTGTGTGTTGACTCTTATTGGATTAAATGTCCAGGATCCCTATGTGTTGACTCTAATTGGATTAACTGCCTGGGATTTTTGAGGCTGACCGGTGGATCTGGTGGCTGAAGCTATTTCCGACACGCACCAGCTCCATGCTAATTGGCTCAGTGTTTAAAGTGCAGTGGCTTTCTGTGGCAATAACATCAAGTCCAGTCTAGTTGGAAGATCTTAAGTATAAACACACTTGGCTTTGTTGAGAGTACGCACACAGACAGACACACACAGCGACCAAAAATTAGATTGTTTTCTAAAAAAAGAAAAGTGTCAACAATCACCTCCTCTTTCTTTTGCTCCTCACTTCATTCTTATTCTCCCCCCACACCCCCACACCCCCGCCTATTGATTTGCCTCAATATTTGTGCTGTGTTCACTGATATAATACAAGCACAAATCCACAGATCCACGCCCGGAGCCAGAACCTCGCCTCTGTAAAACGGTTTCCTGTCAGCAGGACAACTAATGAAGGAGAATTAGTGTTACAGCATGACAACACCATCAGCAGGAACTGCAAACACAAAACACGCAACGATTCACCCAGTGACAAAAACTTAGGGCCGGTTCTTGTAAATGTGCAGAACCTAATTCGGTCACTGCCCGTGCTTTCCAGAGTTCGAACTCCACTTTTATGTGCAAATTCTTAAATCCTGCCAGAAGCTCAAAAGATTTAACTTTCATTTCAATTATCATTACGGCATCCTGCTGAACTTCCACTCCCCATCCTCCACTTCAAACTCCTGAAAACCTACTCATGACTACTTAAATTTACAGGCGACGCCGACAGGACGTGAGGCCATTTTCTCTTCTGGTCAACTCTGTGCTTGGTCAGTTGGCTTTCAAACAGACTGGGATCTGATTTGTACGCACTGAAGTCAAACAAAAAAGGCACAAGGAGCACCAAATAACCTAATTAAAGAAAAGAAGCAGAAAGCAAAAAGCACAGGAGAAAACTGCAAAAACAGACATGGGAACCAGAGGAAGATGTGACAAAGGCACCGACTGATGTAACAGACATCGGGGAAAGGAAATAAGACAACATAATGAGGGCCAGAAAAGGAGCAAAGGTGGAAAGTGATAACACACAAAGCCACGTGAGCAAGTAACCTTCAAAATAAACAGAAAGAGGCACAAAAGAGCTACCCACACAGGCAAACAGAAAGATGCAAACAGGGCAGGAACACAGAAGAGGAAAATACTGAGGAACATGAAGGCAACACCAGAAACTAAGGTTACGAAAAATACAAAGCTCACAAGAAAGACCATGATAAGAAGAGAAAAGCATGGGGATTAAAGTAGGGATGCACCGTATCAATCAAACCTAAAATCACATTTGGAGTTAGCATCATCATTGTCATCATCATCGTAACACATGTATTAACGTGTGCCAAATCCTGCTAATGCAGCTCTTACAACTAATTTTACAAAGGGATTTTCACATTGCTTTTAACAATGACAACAACATATAAAATAACATTTGGGCGAGTTAAACAACTCAGGTCAACTGACTAGAAGACATTATATAGATATTTTAAAACCAGTCTCTGGCATTTTTTTAAATTCAATTTTAACAACTTCAAAGGTAAAAAGGAAGCATTTTCCAAAAGTCCTTCACCAAAAAGACTCTCGCCTTAAGAGCAATAAGGACAGCCCATCAAAGTGGGCACCAAGTTCTCAAAAGTAAATCTCTAATGGAAAAATTGGACTTTGGGTGACATCTTAAAAGAGGAGCTTTTTCCCAAGTCTGACAGGTGCTTACAGGGCAGCATGACAAACAGCATTTCACTGGCATTAAGTCATAATAACACAACCATGTGGCAGCCTGCTACAGGTGAGCAATGGGGTGCAGAAGTCCATGGAGGCCTTGTTTAAATGTCCCCAGATGAAAAGCTGGCATTGAACCAGTGTGTGTATTTTACATCTATTTGTACACACAATTTGTGTGAAATCATTAACTGCTGCGCAACGATATGGGGTTAATGACCCTCTTTGCTCTAGGGTCTCTTTAGTAGTCTGTAACTGAGGGAATGTGTGTAAAACAGGAATGTGAAAGGTGTGTGTGTGTGTGTGTCCGTGTGTGCGCTCCCACCGGGCTGCTGTGGTGAAAACGAAGCTGAAACTGAATCCTCCGAGAGCCTCTCTCTGCGGAGACGCTTGTGCCAACGCCCTGTAACAGGTGGCTCGTTCATAAGAGAGCGAGTGTGCGTGTGAGACCAGAGAGGGGTTCAGAGACCGAAACCCAGGTGACGTAGGCGATGGCTCTTGGCTAGATAAGGACATCAGAAAACCCCACCGTATGTGGACACCACAAACACGAACACAAACAAATTCTCCCTTCCGACGGCTCCAACGCTGTGAGCACGGGGTGACGTAGTGACGCTCGACTGTTTAATAAGAGATAATGACATAATGACAGACTGGAGAAAGAACACAATATACTCCACATGACGACTGAAAGAAAACAAAGTGCAAAAAAAAATGCAACACTTTTTTTAAGCTTCAAGTGGAGTCCGGAATTTATCTTTATGCTTCTCCTGCAACCTTTCATAGCTTTCTTTTTTTTCTTTTTTTTTTAAAGACTTGGGTCATTATTGTGGCACGGGTAACAGAAAGTTAGGTGGTGTCATTACCTTCGAAGTAGTTTTTATTTGCCTTAATTTAATCAGGAGGTCCCATTGGGATCAAATCTGTTTTACAATGGAGACACGGCCAAAGTTGCTGCCGTACAAACTGTTGAGGCGCATACTTGATGCCCAAAAAAACAATTAAAACATGAGTTGTTTTCACTATTTATTTATTTTTAGTTATTTATGTATTGCTACTCCTTGAACTCAATCAACTCAACTCAAAAATCCAAGATTGTTGGGCTCTATATGGCATTTGTGCCATTTTCTAATCACAGCACAATAAATCTTCTCTGTTTTGGGTGGGCATGAAACTGCTACTATAAGCATTTTCAGATCAACATTTCCTGCCCAATTATCTCTTTTACAAGCCAACAAATTTCAGGAAATATGAGCGGAAGCCAGACAACTGGTAGCAGTCAATCACATGAATACATAAGCAGGCACAAACGTGCGCTTACCCAGAAATCTGATACGATTTCCTTTTGTTATATGAAATATGTGACTTCCTGTTTACCTCTGACAGAAACAGATATGTATCAATTTCTTTTTCCTCCTCAGTGTGTGTGTGTGTGTGGAGAATATTTATGACTGAACAGGCATGTAGAGATGCAAGGTGAGGGGAATGAGATGAGAAAGCGAAAGCAAAACGGCAAAAATTCAGAAAAAAAACAGTGCAAAAAGCAACGAGGCAAAAGCAGAGAAGCACATCAAAGTTTGGTCAAGTACTACCAAGCTGTTGAAACACTCGCTTTTCACATCAGGCTACGGGTGTTTACTGGGGATCGGCTTGTTATCCACCCCCTCTCTCAGATTGAGGATATAAGAAACTGTGTGCACCTCTGTGGAAAAAAAAAATATATATATTACTGCATCGCTCTCTCAGTTCCATCTTTGAGCCCAGACAGCCACTGCAGCTAAGGTCACTTTAACAGATGCAGAGCTCTGACTTTAAGAGGCAGAGAAAGATGGGCAGAGAGACACGTGAAACATCTGATGCTCAACTCCTAGGATGTAAATATGAGGTGTGACCAAAAGGTCTGAGGAGTGGACCTCTAGAAAATGAATTTTAAAAGTATTTAAAATTACATAAAATACTTTGGCTGATCTCATGTTATAGATGGTCGATCTCAGCAAGGCTACTTTTAAGATCACTCCTTAGAAACGCCTTGAGCTCAAGTCTCTAGAATCTCTTCCACTGGGTGAACAGTGATGCTTCAACTTTAAGCCAAAGGAGGAAAATCTGGCGAGTGAGGCAGGCGGCGTGTTAGTGTGGCAAAATAAATAAACAAAACAAAACAGCAACTCTGTGTCGACACAACACAGCACACTGGCACGAACGGAAACGCAAACAAATGCACAAGTCTGCGATGGTGGCCACGCCCTGAGGGACCGATGGATGCTGAAGTAAGAGATGAGCATGCTCCAGGTCCTGCCCTTCACCCGACACACTGTCGTCGTGCGGGAAACTGTGGATTCTCCTTATAAACTCCTGAAAGCCACCGAGCATTGAATTTGTGTTGGCTTGAAACAAAGGTTGATATTTGCACTCTGCGCTTATTTGAGTGCACGGAGCAAGAGGTCAGAAAGGGGCTTCAAGGGAGCGAGCTAAAAACAGCAGCCCTGCTTGAAGCTGACTGGACATGCACGAGGAGATGACCTTATCTCAAACAGGAGATCGGGCAAAAGGCTTTCACGTTTTATGAATCTGCACGCTGAACTTTATTTATTAAACCTTGTTTATTAGAGAGGAAGTTGGAGGCCTGTATGAACCATCGTACCCTTGAACAGGGAGCCCAGTGACGGAAATCATTATGTCGGAAACGTATGAAAAAAGGGAAATTTCAAGAGGCGAAGAACCTGGAGGGCAGAATAAAAGACGGAGCTGGTAAAGCTCACAGCACTAAGACCATGCAAGTAGCACACCTAAAAACAATACAATGCAGCCATTATCTCAGCTAATAGCTGCACCCATGTTTGGTGGGTCACACTGACCATGATTTAAACACCGTCATTCAGGCACAGCACAAAAGAAGCTGAGCGTACCTTTTGTGCAACCGGTGTGTTTTCAATATTTATTTATGCATGTATGACATGGAAATGAATGCAGGATGAACTAATTAGCATCACAAATATAATGGCCAGTAACCCAGGTGCAGCAATTTCCTCACAGAGCTGCAGTTTAATAGGTGAAATACAGGAGCAGACTTCTCACTCCAGTGTGGCAGAGAAACTAAAGAAAATAATCAAACCAAAGTGAAAGCCTGTGACACAAAATGCTAATCAGGAACCAAGCATGAAGGAAACAGAGGCTCCATGAAGGAAACAGAGGCTCCATGAAGGAAACAGAGGCTCCATGAAGGAAACAGAGGCTCCATGAAGGAAACAGAGGCTCCATGAAGGAAACAGAGGCTCCATGAAGGAAACAGAGGCTCCATGAAAGCAACAACATTTGGCCTTCTGTGTGAAGTAGTAAAAGACAGTGACAAGCAGCAGTTAGACATTTGTTCCTCAAAGCGTGAAGGATCATTCAAGTGTTTTTGGATTGTTCTACTCTATTACTAGAAATCATATTTTCATATAACTGGTGACAATTTCCCAACATGCTGCAGTGTTTTTGATTTTGTTTCAGCATGTGTTCTTGCCTTCCAGGCAGCCATTTGCTTCCACTATGCCATGGAAATGACTCAAGCGCACAAACACACGCATATTTATTTATTACACAGTTTTATACTGCTTGTTTATTTGTTTGTTTATTTATTAGATGGGACTGCATGTAATTTTGTTATGACAATGACGGATTCTTAAAAAAGAAAAATCTATTTGTAAAACATCACTTCTGTCATGTAGTTTTGTCCACAGTAAGCATAACATGTGCCATTTTTTATTGTCATGAAAGTTATTTATTCACAGAAATGCATTTGCAAGATAATCTGTTTTAAGCTGTAATGCGTGCTAATTTATGCAGGTTGATTTATCATTAATGATTGAAAAAATCAGTGGCTGTGTCAGTGGAGGAGACTTCCAAAAGGTCAACAGTGATGTCAAGCGTACATACCATATAACGTTTGGAAAAACACAATATATAGCTTCATATTTCTTAAAGTTCTTCAGACAATAAAAACCACCTCCACTAGCCAAATACTGTCTTGAGTGGCAACCTATTAGCATCTCCCTCAGCATCATTAATCCCTGAGATTTTCTGGCTCAAAACCTCACAGTGATAAGGAGGACATCTATACAAAGATGATTTCACAGTGAACTTCATGTTCCAAACTTTTAGAACTCGGGATGCTTGATGCAAACAATTTAACTTTCACCACCACCACAGGGCAAAGATGTCAGTTAGAAAATTGAGTTCTTGCAGCCAAAATCCAGCACCGCCAAAGAAAACTCCAACACCCTGAACTATGATGACTTCGGCTGATATCAACTCGTGCACATCTCAGACTTGAGAATGAGCATGTTTTGGCGTTTTCAAAGAAGCGGCTGGCAGCGAAAAAAATTGTACACGTAAGTGTGACAAGAGAGATGCTTCCCTCTTGTATTTGCTGTATTGTAATTAAGCTTGAGATATAGGACAGTAACTGTGACTTTGACAGGTTTTTGTTGTCAGAGTTCTGGTTTCATAGCAGTAACTCAGCACAAATGCATATGCAATTAGCCCTAAGGACAAGAGAGCTGTGTCACTCAGATCGGCATACTATTCCCAGGACAATTCCCACATGCGCTGACTTAGTTGAAAGCCACAATTCCTTTTGTGCCGATGGAGTTTATCAGACGATGCAGCGCACAAATCCCTGACACTGCTGTCGCCCCCACCTCACCATTTTTCCACCCCATTTCCTCTCATGTCCTCCTCCAGAAACCCAGGATGAAATCCTTCTCTTGGGACCTGGGTCTTTAGCGATCTGGAGGGAATTTCCTAAGCAGTTAAGTTTCAAACTATTATATACTGTGTGGGTCAGTCCTGTGTCGCTTCTTCACAGTCTGCTGGCAAAAAGCTGGGTTTAATGCTTTATTCCCAGCACAATCACAAGCACCATCAGAGCTTAAATGAAGCAGAGGCAGCCACAATATCGCTGAGGTGTGTCATGTCAAACTCATGTTTCGGTTTCATGTTTCTCTTTTGTAATATTACTATATCAAAACAAAGAAAAAACACTTGTCAGTAATGAATAGCACAGTCTGACGCTGTATCCAATTATCTCTGTTGAATGGATGGCAGGTTTCTAGCCAGTGGTTGATCGCCCACGCTGCGCCATGCTGAGGTCGCCGGGCGGAGAATTTCACCGGTTCGCCATCTGTTGGAAGCGGGCGAGCACCCCGCAGACTCCGTACACACCACCCTGTCGCTGATACCAGACTGATTTTTTTTTTCCTCTGGCTAGATCGCTGCACTAGAGTATCATTTCACCGCAATTTGCGATCTACCATTGGGCAGAGCCAGTTTCAGTCACAACGTGCACGCAACGGTCCTGTTCACGCTTGATTTTGTTGGGCAAAATAGCGACCAGCAGGAAAACCGAGAGGGAAATAGAGGAAATAATAATAATAATAATAATAATAATAATAATAAGGAAATAATATTATGCAACTGTTTATGTCACCGAATTAGCAACCTGGCACAGCATTTCAGTTGCAATCCAGTAGTCTTTTTTCAAAACACTACCAAACACAGAGCTATTCTAAAAAACTGAGGGTTAAAAAAGTTTAGGGGCTGATTAACCCTTTTATAAAAAATTAAAATTAAAATAATAACAGCTGTAACAAATATACCCTAAACAACAACAACACCACCGGTTGAACAACAAAACAACAAAAGGAGACCGAGAAAACCTGAGTGGGCTATCTGATGGTTGTTAAAGTTTAAATCTTCTAACCAGCCCCGCAAGAATCACATAACTGACATTTCACAAACATTAATATAGGTGAGAAATTTGCTACTTTCCTCCTGTTAATGGCTATTTTCACTGAAAGCAATTACTGATGTCCTTAAACAACTAAAACCCACAACATTTGGTACCATCTGCAGACAGCGTATCTAATATTTAACTGCATCCTGTGTTTTTTCCCTGAAACCTTTGGAGCGTGACCATGCCCATGAGCATCACCATTAATCCTCCTGCAGTAAAGTCAATGAGCCTTTCTGCATTTTCTTGTCATTTCTGACCATTATTTATTAAAATATATCTTGTATTTTGGTAAATACAGTGGGAAAAAAAATTAAATACTAATAACTCTGCACACCATCCACCCAAGCCAGAACCACAACTCGTTGACCTTATCTGGGTCATAAATGTGTTGTCAATAGCCTGATTGGCGCTTAACCGTGCTGATAATACGGCCAACAGACCAAGCCTACCTACAAAGCAACATTACACACTAATCAATACTAGCCAACGGCAGTCCACAGAAGAGGGGAGAGGATGAAATTGAGGAGAGGGAGAAAAATCTATATCTGTGACTGACTGGTTAAAAATCTGGATCTGACATTAAATAACAGTGGAAGCACAATAATCACCAACAAAAGATGTTACCATTAAACATGACCATTAAATATCATCTGATTGCATGACAAACTGAGTTATATATATTCTTCCTTGCTCAAAATGGCCCTTACTGAAAAGAAGTTCAAACATTTTCCTGTTCAAATAAATGAAGCCTTACCAGCAGACTGGATGACTTAATCCTTCAAGGAAATGTTTGGAAAGTGGATGCAGGTACCAGAATTGGCACATAAATTGTCTTATGGCTATATTTTTGATAAATCCCAACCGCTGTCTGAAAATTCAAGATGGCCAGTTCCATTTTTGAGATAGCCATCAACTATCATCAAAAAACAGAATTTTTTTTTTTAGATAAACACATTTGCCTTTTTTGAATGATTTTACTGTCAAATCGTGTGTTTTGCCATGGAGAAGTCAACTTCAGAAATCTAAAATTATTCAGAAACTTCTTTGTACCATACATAAACCTTTTTACTTTCAAAATAATGTGCTAACTGATCCGTGGAGGTGATTCAGCCATATCTCCAAGGTAGAGCCTAGGCACTCACACTTATAGCTCCCAGAAAGTACTCCCTTCTGTATTCATACAATATACTTTTGGGGGGTTTTAATTTGCTAAAACAAAGACATGGGGATTTTTTTTTAACCTGTACTTTTGACTACTCCAAGAACACTAAAATCAAGAATAAAACCTCATAAATTGATCAGTCACTGAAATTCTGTGCTAAAACATGCGTTTGATGAGCTGGAAATGATGAACATCTTGGAAAATTTAAGTGGCCAATTTTCGGTGTGTATGCATGTTTAAACAATGGCTGCAGGAGGACAAAAAGTTGGTGCTTGTGTCCACTTTTAAAATTATTCTGACCGTTATTGGCTGCGCTGCAATTCAAGAAACTGGTTTAAAAATATTTATTACAATCCCTGTGTTTTCCCTTTGGTGGAAGGCCAACATCTCTTATACACAGGAATAACCCAGATACATTATACACGTATATCGTGAATAATCCAGAGTTGGATAGGAAAGGAATTTGAACTAGACGCCAAATCTTCTATTCTGGCAACTTTGTTCTAGACAATAAAATGTAACATGTTCAGATTTTCTATGTGCGCATTATCCAACAGTTTTCATTTCACCAACTCTGCCACCATACCGCTGACACTAAACACTTCCTTTCAAAAACTCCCGGTGGAGCGGTTGGCTGTGCATAATAGGTGTATCAGTACACCAGCACACAGAGTCTGACTCAACCTTTCTCTAGGTTGCAGGAAGCAGCCCAACTGGGTTTGACTCAGGGCGTGACGAAAGGTAAACTAATGAAGACTTTGTGAAAGGCAAATTGATTTTTCTCTGCTGCCCTCCATTACATCCACTGCCCACTTCAGCACAAACAGGGGGGAGAGAAGGCAGGAGGCAGCCGAGTTTGAGCTCATCACTCATCTGTTTAACAGGTTGGCAGAGACGAGAACTGAACGACAGAGGACGCCAGAAAATACGCTCATTGAAATGGCTTGGGCCAGCAGAACGGAGAATAACATTTGGAAACCGAATTGGCTGATTTGAGGGGAAAATCTGGACATGGACCATTTTGGCCATTTGACAGAAACAAATTAAAAAGCTTTTCGTCTCCTCTGCCACATTATTATGGCTTTAACCTTTTTACTAAACACGCTTTCAAACACTTCTATGACATCAACAATGACACTGGACAATTAATCAGTTGGACTGGTAACTAGGGTTGAAGTGGAAACAAATGAGCCCAAATTACTGCAACTCTATAACCGACGCGTTCCACTTCACTCCATGTTCACACAGTGCAGGGCTGTAAAATATGGACATAACCATCATTATGTTACCTATTGGTGTGTGCGCTCCCAGGAATACACCGAGTGCATCTGCTGCAAGGCCTCAAATCATTGTGGGAGCGTCTCAGAAGTAAGTTGTCTGTATGAGGACTCTTATATCGCAAATTGACCAGGTTCCTGTGTCTCACTTCCTGCTATCCTAATCTGCTTTGTGCAGCTTCAATTAATTAAGAAAGAGAAGAAGAAAAAAAAAAAAGGTCATGGCACTATTTTTAGCATCTTGACACGAGAGATAGAGAGCGACAGTTTCAGGGTTTTCTGACCAATAGTCCAAAATCCAAATATTTTTAGATAAATACAAAAAAAAAACCCAAACGTTGCATATTCAGAGTGTAGAAGCTGGAAACTACATTTCTGCATTTCTGATGCGCCTCAGTCGAGACTCACTGTCTTCAACCATCCCAATAAATGAGGGCAATTTGCTTTTAAAGCCAAAACAATAACTGAGAGCTCTGAGCTCCTGAGCAAAACTCATTCCATTTTATGTAATCGATGCTGTTCTTCTTCTCACATTCACTAAGACTTGTGATAATGTAATAATTAGACCATGCCTCCACTATAAAGAAGACCAAATTAAATCCACACCACTCCAGAGCAATTAAACTTCCCATTAAAAAGGGGTTGCCATAGCATTTTCTAATCTTTTAGGCAAATTTATTACCTGAAATTACCTGGAAAGTCCCAGCCATAATTACTGCACAGTTACAACTATGTAAGATGCAATGATTAAAACCTGACCATTCAAGTAGAGCCTGCTGAATATCCCATTAAAAGCTGGATGTGGTACATAGTCTCCTAAAAAGAGGAAGGAAAATAGATTTTTAAAATTTGTTCAACCTTGTAGATGAAGCTTTTATTTGTTTAACCACTAAAGTAAAAACAGTTCATTGCCAATTTCACTGCTCTGGTACCTTATTTCTACCTGATACATTAACTTGGCAGTGTTCAGACCCTTTGTAAAGCATGTACGTGGTTTTGAACTGAAAGTTTTCCAGAGGTTTTTAACAATGTGCTTGCAAAGGTGCTGCACTCAAAACAGAAACAATTTATTAATTCCCACAACAAAAAACAACAAGCCTTTTTCTCTGAATATATTTCTGCCCCAGACATGAAGATAAACTTCAGGAGAAACTGTCCAGTAAAGGTCCCAGTAGGAAACCCACAAATCCCTCTACTGCACTATCTGGGCAGTAATCCAATGCATCTTCTTTAGCCAGCTAAAACAGTTCAAAAGTCTTCCATTTGTAACTGTTAGAGCAATGCTGGGATATGACCATCCCAAATCCTCTCTTTCTTTTCTGTAAAACATATCTGTCCTAATCTTTCCTCTCCCAGAATGACAGAAGTGGCTGTGTGAATCAGCTTTTATGCAGGACTACAGCACTTGCTACAAATTGGATTTCATCCACTCGAATTCTGAATATAATTTTTGTTGGATTTTGTGCGCAAATTAAATCTAGAACCTGGTTGTTTTCATAGACTGTTTATAAAAGAAGGGTGTAGCCGCTGCACAAGGACCCTAATTCACAAAATCAACATCACTGGTGTCTTTCATAAAAATTGAAACTGCTGAAGGAACCCACAACTACAAACTCATCAGGAAAATGTTTACTGAGGTTACAGAAAAGGCAGCCAGTTGCGGCTGTAGCTCAGAAGTTACCTTAAGATAATGACCCACAAATTGCCCCTGATACATCCATCGGTGTGAGTGTGCACGCAACAGGTAAAAAACATGTGAAAGCATAGAAAAAAAAACACTGTATGAATGTGTGGATGAGTGGGTATATGTGGCTTGTAAAGCGTCAAGTGCTCAATAAGAGTAAAAAAACACATTACCTGGACAAAACTCTCAATTACTGAACTCAGGTATTTTCAGTCCCATTGCCACAGTTGCATGAAATCAAGCACATAGCCATGCAGTCTGCTTTTACAACCATTTGTGTGAATGGGCTGTTCTAAAGAGCTCACTGGATATGAATGTGGTATTGTAATTGGACGCCATTATTGCAGTTCATGAAATTTCTTTCCTTCTAGATATTCCACAATTAACCATAAGTGGTATTGCTCCAAGCCAGAAGCATTTGGGAACCACAGCAGCTCAGCCACGAAGTGGCAGACCACATAAAGGTACAGTGCGGGGTTGCCGACTGCTGAGATGTATAGTGCTGAGAATGTATAGCTCAGCCCCTTAGGTCCAGTGAAAGGAACGTTTAATGCTTTAGTGTACCAAGAAATACTGGACAATTTCATGTTCCCAAATTTGTGGGAACAGTTTGAGGCTGGCCCCTTCCTCGTCAAACATGACTGTACACCAGACATGGTTGAGCAAGTTTGGTGTGGAAGAACTTGACTGGCCTGCACAGAGTCCTGTCCTCAACCTAACAGAACACCTTTGGGATGAATCTAGTGGAGGCTGTGAGCCAGGCCTTCTCATTCAACATCAGTGGCTGACCTCACAAAAGTGATTCTGGAAGAATGGTGAAATAATTCCCATAAACACATTGCACAACCTTGTGGAAAGCCTTCCCAGAAGAGTTGAAGCTGTTACAGTTGCAAAGGGTGGGCCGACGTCATATTAAACCCTCTGGATTAAGAATGGGGTGTCACACAAGTTCATATGCGTGTGAAGGCAGACGAGCAAATATTTTTAGTGTACCTAAAGATCCAAAGAGTGAGCAGTCTCTTGAATATAATTCTGTTGTGGTATAAACACACCAGTGCAAAGTCTTCTCCAGCAGTTCTCAATGGGTCATAAATGCCCCGACTTTATTTATGTGACCATTAAAGTAAAGACTCCATTCAGTGAGGGTAATGTGAGGGCACCAGCTCCTGCTGCTGGAGAATTTAACCTGTGGGAGGACATAATACCACGGCCTCAGTATTGCGCATGTTGACTCACCGGCTTGACTTAGTGGCTCACTTAAAAGGCAGAACAAAGCCTTTATAGATGTTATAAGATATGCCTGTACTTTTTCATGCCAAGAGAAAAACCTATAACATAACTGGACCCACAAAAAAGTTGGAGTTGGAGAGAAAGGTGTGGAGTTTGACGTTTAGTGCCACAGGGCTTCATTTATTGCTGTTTGGTAGATGTGTTTAAACACTGGGATTCACACTCACAACAGTCGACATCAGGTGAGAAGAGTTTTACCTCATGGCTATGAAAACAGGTGCTGAGATCATTATGGCTGTAAGGATGCAGTTATTTGGTGATAATGACCTTTTGCAGTCACTTCATCTCTGCTGTGACATGACCAAATAGTAAAAGGGGCCGTCTACTGACAGGCCTCGAGTCTGTAACTAGTTTATTCAGATGTTTTTAACCAGTATATCTAAGAAAATATTTTCTTAGGTATACTAAACATCTCTATGATGAGATGAAAAGAACCAATTGAACTGGGAATGTCTCAGTGTCCCTCCTAGGAAAGCTGGCTAGCTGGATGGATGGATGGATAAATGGATGGTCTTTTTTTTATGTCTTAATTTTATGACTTCATGTCTGACATTACTTCCAGTAAAGTTACAAAATGTCCACAAACATCACTGTGCTCAAGCCACATTAATTCCATTTCTTTGAACTATGCTCAAAACACACAGCAACTTCATAATTATTTCCATTATCTATTCTAACACAGAAAGAGACATACAGATTATCGTCTTTCTCCTTTGTGTTAGAGTGGCTGTAGGATGCTGGTCTGAATAATTTACCTTGTGTACTTGGCTTGCCTCGCTCCACAGTACACTGAACTGGGCACATTACAGCACACAGCCAGTGTAAATGTCTGAGAGGGGGAAAAAAGAAGTGAAGTTCAAACCACTGGGGGGAAAGCAGAGAGGGCATAAATAAAGAGAAGGCAGGTAGGCAGAAGGCAAACTACTTAGCCTTAGTGTGTCTGCCTTCACATTACAGAACAAATTGGGGTTTTAGCTTTGAGTTTAGTTTACTGTTGAATAAAAAACTGCAAGCAGGTTTTGGTTTTTTGGGGTTTTTTTGTTTGTTTGTTTTAGTCATCTGAGAGGCAATTTATAAAGTATGCTGTACCTTGCTGTAGAAAAGTATGACCGCATATACAATGGAGATGGTGTCTGGCCAAGTTACTAAGATTCAGAGCAATTAAAATTTTTTGCATGGACAATTTTCTGTCTTAAGCAAAGGGAGACTGCAATGGGTAGCTTAAAATGTGAGTATAACGGTAGAAAAATGACAGCAGTTGCTGAGCATATAATACAAAGAAGTGCACAAAAGCTGCACTGGGCAGGTTTCTTGCAAAGAGAGAAGCACCATTACTACCTGCTAAACTTTTTTATAATGCCAAAACAAAGAGAAAACAAGTTTAATGATCAAACGCAGTAACGGCCATGTCATCATTAAATCTGACATTCACTGTGATGCGGAGGAATCGTGGCACTGTGTGCTCTCTTTATTGGACATTTATAAAGAGGCAGTGTGGATTTTTACAGGCAGTATTCTTTTTCCTTCACAGCAGGCACTGAAGAGTCTTCTTAAATGTTTTTAGTTGTCATTAGTCCTTTATTATTTCAGCATAACTGCATTTTGACTTCACATCTGATGGTGCTGATCTCACACTAATTCCAGTACTGAACAGCAAATTTTCAGCTGTTCATCACTCAAAGGGCGAGCCCACGGGGCTGACTGTAATGATCAGCAACCTTGGTGAATCAGAAGCTACATATAATTACACCAGAACTGCAACTAAAGGAAATGTCTTTTGAGAATGTAAACGTCGCCTCAGTCTTTCACTGTCCTGTTGTTCAATTTGGCTTTGAATTTATAAGGCAATATTTTTGCTCTATCCATCAATCCACTTTCTTCTGCCTATCCAAAAGTCACGTCGCGGTGGCTGCAGGCTAAACAGGGAATTGCAGACATCATTTTCCCCCTACCCCAGGGGTAGCTGGGCTCAGCCTTGCAAACAAAGTAAGAAAAATGGATGTCCAGCAGAAGCTTGGAGTAGAGCTGCTACTTCATTGCGTAGAAAGATAGTTTGAACATGTGGTCAGGATGCCTCCTGGGAGCCTCCTTTATCTAGCAGAAAGTATTACTGAGGGGTACAATGTCTGGAATACTCACAACCTGACTTTGGATAATGGATGGATGAGGTATAAAATCTCTCCAGCAAGTTCTTGGTCCACCCTAGGGTCCCCTCCTAGTTAGGTGTACCAAGAAAACCTCCAAAGAAGGCATCCAAGAGGCATCCTGAGCAAATGCCTGATGGTGACTTAACCTGGACAGCAAATATTATTTACTTATGGTACTTTGATGCTTCATTAGACCCAGGACACACTGGGGAGATTATATCTATTGCTGGCCTGGGAACACCTTGGGGTCCCTCCGGATGAGCTGGTCAGTGTGGTTGGGGAGAGGGAAACCTAGGCCTCCCTGCTTAGGCTCCTGCCCCCGCGACCCAGCGGAAAAGAATTGATGGATGGATAGATGGACTTTGATGCTTCAGTTTAGATATTAAAGAAAAATATATACTAACTACATCTTAAATCTGTTTTACTACATGAATGATGCTGGTGAATAACATGGCTCAACTTCCAAGACTATTTAAATCAGTAAGACATGTAAGATATTATGCTACTTGACCCCTTAAAACTCATCTCAGCTTCTGTATTTTTGACTGAATGAAAGCTCAAAGCATCAATATTCAAACCAAAGCCACAGCAGCAGCAGCAGTTTACTTTGTAATAAGAGTTTTCTGTGGTCTACAAGGTCACACACTTGTTGAATCACTATATGCTTTAGACCCTTTCCCCTGCAAAAGCCCCCAAAACAAGATTCTTCCGATCATTTCCTGTGAAAGGAGACCAGCAGGTCTTTTGCTGATAGAATATGCAGGAAGTCAGGGGTTGCAGTTTTAAAATGCTATCCTTCACACTGGCAAAAGACAAGAAAGGTGAGCAGGAAGGAAGGGGAGATGGAAAAATAAATGGAGTATGTGACTGACAGCCTGTGATTCTGGGTATTAGTCTGAATTGGATTACGAGAAGAGAATCAGTCGGCCATAACCCCTGGAGTGCTTGAGACGCGTTAATATTGAATATCCAAGAGCATTCGCCATCAGTGGGCTACAAGGCTTGGTCACAAAATACCGTATTTCCTCTGGAGAACACAGCCCGAAGGGCTTCGATTCCAAACCAATTCAAGCATTTGAAAGCAGCCAGCCTGCTTGCAGGCAAGCTGTTGACAGGAGATGACTTGACATATTTATGTCCTTGGACTTTGTCTTTGTGATTATCACAAACTTCAGTAGCGTATACAGGTGGGCTGGCAACGGAGCTAATCGGTGAATGAGGAGGGAACCTGAGTATGCTGCAACCTAACCCTGGATAAAAAAACGTGATCAGCTGAACATGAGCTCCGATCAAATGGCATGTAAGCATTATGATCTGAACTTTGTCTCACAACCCAAGTAATGCTGTTAGAATACAACAGAACTTATTCATAACTTTCTTTGGGTCGCCTGCTTAGGCACATTTTTAGATATTTTGACATGTTGTGTACAGGGTTTATTTTTACAAGTAAAAACTGTGTCCCACTGTGTCAAATGATTGATGTATATAGTATAAAATATAGAAGTCCATTGACTTATCTAAGGGGCAGAAATTTTTAACAAGATTAGCTCAGCTTTCATCCATCATCATCATCAAATCTTATATAATGCCATCTTCATCATGCTAATTAACAGTCCTGAGATTCTCCAAATGTTTACTTTCAAAGATTCTTCCACCAGGCATGCAGACAATGAAAGGCCTGCAATATTTGATACGTGGGGGATAAAATTGTACCCCTGCAGGCTTATAAAAAAAAAATCAATTATTTTAAAGATTTTATTATTTTATTTTAATAAACAATACAGATCAGATAAATATGAAGCAGCGTGAATCTGTCCATATGGTGCTAAATTCTCATTTTTAAAGTCACACAGGGGGCAATCTCCACACAATCTTAAACAATGATTTTTATACAGCTGATTCATACGCACTTTGATTGCACAGTGACAGTTCACGATATTAAAAAATAAAGAATCAAGAAAACCATTTTCCTATCGACTTTCTGTCACCAGCCTCCAAGTGTTTTCAGATACTCTAATCATGAGCTCCTCTCACACAGCTAATGCTATTACAACACAAAGTGATTAGACTAAAGATTAAAGTCATTAGAACAAAGAGTAATATTGGTTAGACTTAGATCAGCACACAGACTGTTGACTTTAAGCATCTTACCCATAGAACTGATATGCTCTACCATTTAAATATCTCCCCATCTTAAAACAGCCTTAAATCACTTTTTCTGTTTTAACTGTCTTTTTTTGGTTTGAATAAAATATGATCATTCTCCAAGTTAGTTACTCAGGGAATTTTAAATGTAATCTATTACTTCTGATAATGAGCTAGCAGTGTTAGCACTCAGGAAAAACTGTGCCTCCACTAACCCAGCAGACACAACTGATGGTCATTAATGGCAACGCTGACGACAGGTTTTGCATGTGTGTGTTCCCCCAAAGTCCTGTGCAACTGCACTATAAAGGATGCGAATAACACTGCACTCCCACTTCAGATAGCTAATGATCCTAAACAAAATCCACAGCATGCACGCGGCATCTGAAACCAGCCTAGGACCTCTGTAGCATCTTTCCCTTTCTTTCACATTCTCTTTTGTCTGCTTCTGTCTACAAGTACTCTCATTTCCACAACAAAAGCCTGCATTCAAACAACAGTCAGGTTCAAAAGGAGGGACTAATTATCCATATAATGGTTCTCAAATTCAATGAAATACATTTTCATGACATACTGAATGCCCCAGTGCACTCCTAATTTCTCCTTTTAACATTAATGTTGTTGTAGCTCATTAATTAATTGACAAGTTTTGATCCCTGTCTTTGTTTCAGATTTACCTCGCAGTTAGCACGCTCCCTTCTAAGCGTTTCACATTAAAACCTTGTAGCGACATGTAGGACTTCACCCCCAAATTCCTCATAGCATAATAATGCACACTAAATGGATCAGAGAACAAGAAGCCTTCTTATTAACGTACAGTCAAATTAACAAAACAAAATGGAAGCAATAACCCTGTCGTGTATGGTTTGTTAAATGACAGTGAGATTGTGAGCGGCACATAAAGACAATGACTGAAAAAAAGGGAAGAGAAACTAACAGAAACAACACGTAGCGCACTCTTAAATCCCATAAGTCACGGTCCCAGTGGTAGAGCTACTGAAATCTGTCAATAGGCGACTGCCCACAGCAGGAAGACGAGGACAACACACACGTACACATGCGAATGTGCACACACCCATACCAAAAACCAGTTTCACTACCTACCGCCGGCTAAAGCCTGGGGTGTATTGATAGGGCTCAATAAAGAGAAGCAAAGCTCACCTTTAGGTAAAAATGTCAGCTGGTGCACACTGGAGTTCTGAGTGGAAAAGTACAAATTGAAACACCACAAGACTTCCTTTCGTTCAACCTACAAATCCATTTCAGATCTTTTTATGTGGGGCTACTAATACACCGCATGTCTCTTTAGATAGCTTTAAAGAACCCCGTTTGTTGTTGATGGTTAGAATACAGGGTCTCAGGAAGCTTAAAGAAATAAAACAGAAGTGGAGGAGAAAGGACTGAAGGAGACAGGGGTGGTCTGAATGATCTGTGGAGGGCCCGAGAAGGGTTACTGATGAATTGTTATTGACATTTCATTTAACTAGCTTCTTAGTTGTGTGTAAGCTAAAGGCACTGCAGTATTAGCTGGCTGACAAGTTTACTTTGTTGGATGAGTGAAGGCACATTTTACACCTCCAGATTCACAGTATGGCTCAGAACAAGAGGTCATTATCCTGTGCAACAAACTGGATTCATTTAATGTTTCTTAATGCTTAAAAATATGCAGTATTAAGTGGCACTGCCTGAAATCTTAATTCATCAAAACATCTTAGATTTATAAATCAAAACTGCTGCCAAAGGCACCATGTATATACTTTCTTTCCTAAGTTATATGTGTAGTCCTTGGTTGTACAGGTTCCTATCCACACTTTAAGGCTTGCTCTAGCCTTGACGTATAGACGAAATGCTAGATGATATTACTGCTACTACTAATAATATTACTACTACTAATAATAATAACAACAACAACTAGTGCACTAGAGGGACAACAAGGAGACAACCCCCAAAAACAGGGCTGGTTTTACAGGTGGAGGCCACTGACATTTTTTCCCCTCATTTGGCTAGGGTCAGTGTCACTACTGGTAGCATGAGGCGATATCTGGGCCCTACAGAGGTTGCACAGGCAGTCCACCTACTACTGGCCATTTTCATTTGTCTCATTAGGAGCATGCTCTGACAATGTCAGGCATTCACACAAGCATGTGGGGGCCATACAAATTACTGAGCACCATTTTGAGTTGCTGCAATGAAATTTTGGTAAAATAGTGAATTTTTCAGTGTTCCTTTGATTTTTTGAGCAGTATATATAGCGAGGCGACCTGGAACAAGTACATTCATCCTACCCCCCCCCGCCCCCGAAACCCAACCACTGCACCAATCAATCCACACTGACACTTTAGGAGCTTTCTAGTAATGATGTATATTAATAACTGAATAAATTAGCTGAAGCCTTGTGGGCTATTCACTAGGACTATATATTTACAGCGACTTTATTACACTAATACAGTATTCATTCTCTGGCCCTTATATTGCCAACCAGTGTCCTGGCCTCAGGGTAGAGCTGCAGCAGAATCTGTTATCACACAGTAGAAAGTAGACATTCTGATATATTACAACGCACTTAGATTCGATTGACAAAAAAGAATATCTCAATATTTTCTGTAATTTTTTTGAGTTTCAATAATAAACGATATTGTGCATTATTTAAAAATGTGTTTGTACAAGAAGTGCAAGCTGGTAAAATATTAGACTTAAATCAGTGTTTTTGGCACATTAACTTCTTTTTTATTTTATTTTATTTAACCTTCATTTAACCAGGAAATACAAATTGAGATTAAAATCTCTTTTTCAAAAGTGTCTTGGGCATAACAAATGTAAATAGAAAAACTTTCAGAAGCAATGGCTCAATACGGAAGACTTGACAGAATGAAATAGCAAAATAAATCACAGAAAATACACACCTTCATCCAAGGGCGTAACTTTGGGTCCAACATTGGGGGGTTAAGCTCTCTGCCCATTTATTTATTAAATCTTTTACTTTTTTTAATGAGTTTAGTTTACATATTACAGGTATTGTACTGTGCCATGTGTGCGCAAATAACCACTTTTACCTTCTTTTTCTTTTGACTCATTGTCAGATTAGGAGGAGCAGGTGTAACGGAGCTAGCTAAAATTCCTGAACTGGTATTCATAGCGTGTCTGATACACAGTGGCAGAGTTATTAAATCATCAGCTAACAATACATAGACATTTACCTCATTTTGATTTTTCCGCTTTTTACAAGGGGGTGTTGTCGACCAACACAACCACTTGGTAGAGAAAGCGGGTTGAGTGATACCAAGTTTTTTTTTTTGGGGGGGGGGGTTACATTACCAAATGATTAAACATGCTAGTATTTTACCCAAAATTGATAACGAATAAAGAAAATTAACATGTTATTCATGTAAGATGTTTTTTGTAAATTGAAATGATTCGACTTTAGGGGGGGGGTTATAACCCTCCTATCCCCCCTGCAAATTACACGCTTGCCTTCATCTGATCAGAAACCCACTTTTTGCAAGACCGCTTCAGCGTATTATCCAAGGCTCCAAACAGGTGAGCTCCGAGAACGTTGCTAGGTTATGATGCAGTGATTGTAACATACCTACATTAACTTAAAGGATATTAACATCCATTATCTTCCTCTTTATCCCGCTAGTCGTGGTCACGGGGGGGGACTACATTTTTGGTGAGTATGTGTTTTTACACCTTAACTGATTTAAGTTTGTCTTGGACAGCAGTTCCTGAAACTTTTCATATTCCTCATACTCGTTGATGATGGAACAGGTTAGTTAGCTACCCGCTTTTTACAAAGTCTGCAAACTGCAAACCACCTCCTCACCTAGGACTTAAGGCGGTAGACTGCGAGGCTGGCGATGTCTGAATTTCGTCCCCTGGCGCAGTGTGTTCACTCATTTCCATTTTTAGGGGAGTTGTTTAGGCAGCTACGCTAGCGCACAGTATGGGCTCTCAATGCGCACACGCAGCAGCCTATACTAAAGCATGAAGTAGTGAATGTGTAGAGCCGAGGCGTTTTGATTGTTGTTTTCTTCCTCATTAGCATACTCAATAACGTCAGCTCGCACATCGTTAACACGGCAAATAAGATATTATCGTAGACAACATATATCGCACGCCCCTAACTTAGATCTTTGGTCATTTTTAATTATCAATTAGCATTTACAATCAAATGTTGCCTATGAAAGTTTCCTTCAAACTCAAACTTCAAAAGAGGCATTTAATATTAAACAGCATAAACCTGCCTAACTGCCTTCTACTGTAGAAACAGAACAAACACTCACTTACTCAAACAGATGATTACAGTTGTGGAACAATTAACTTGAAAATTAGCTCTCATGTAGACGCCACAAGCTGAGGCTAATATGTCACAAATCTGCTGCAACTATGTATAGTTCAGAGTTTAGAATAATCTTCAAAGTAAACATTGAATAATATAATCACTTTATACAAACATAGTTTTTGAAATGCCAATTGCTAGTACAGGTATAGTAACTGAATGCATATAATCAGGTATTGAGGTTTGCATTTTGAGCTACCCAGAAGTATTTTCAATGTACTCCTGTTGGAAAAATTTAAGATATTCCCCAACCAGGGCTGCTTGATTATGGAAACCAATTACAATCAGTTATTTTGGCAAATACTGAAACTGCAATTATTTACTTCCACTACTGACATACTGTGGGAAACTTGTGGATTCATTAAGTCAAAAAAAAAAAGAAGAAAAAAAAGAAGAAAAACTGCCTTTTAAATAAAGTGAATTTCCATGAACTATAATTAATAATTGAACTAAATAAATATATGTAATAAATGTAAACTGGACTAAACACACCAAAGTCTGGTGAGACATGCAGGCTTTTATGGAGGCACAAAAGTTGAGAAAAGATGGGACACAATAATCATTAGAAAACAGCATTCCGCTCAGCAGAGCACTCAGGTGTGCGGAATTCTATGTTTTCCATTGATACTTCGTTTTTCCTGAACCCTTTAATTTTGGATGTGCGTGTTCTACTGAGACACAATAATCATTAGCCTACCTTAATAAGTGGTGGAAGCTAAACTGTAATATAAAATAAAATTGATTAAATGCACAGCCCTATGGACAGGAAGTAAACCAGATGCTGGTTTCCTTTTCTTCTGGGCTTGGGTTAAATTTTATTAAACAACAATACAGATTTATCATTTGTTGATTTAATTTAAATGGAACTGCACGTTAAGACAGTTTAGATATTCTTAAAATACAACAATAGAGCAATCAAAGAGCCTTTTACACAACAAATTTCCATTTGGAGATCAAATTATAAAAATGTTTAAAGCATTAAAATACCTTCCAAGTGAGCCGATTTGTTCTGATTAAAGTGTTACACCAGGCATTTTCCTTTCGATCGGGCTTTTGTTCGGATTATTGACATAAAAGGTTCCAAGTAAACACAGCTATTGATGACTAATGTCTTTGCCAAATAATGGCACTGGTACTGAAGAGAGGCTCCACTGTCAGGATTTCTGTCTGCATTGGCAAACACACAAGTACTTTACTCTACACATACACACACACACACACACACACACCTATGCAGGAGGCTGTGGTGCCGTTTGTGGGCCTCAGCTATTATAGCCATTAGACAATTAAACAGAGCACCTGGAGGGGACGGCAGTAACTCTATCTGAGACACACACACACACACATATATACACATACACACACACAAATGGTCAATAGAGAAATAGGACTAAGATGCTGCCAAGTTAGCCTGAGAAAAGACTTGGAATTTTATTTCAGGCTCTGAAGGTTGGCCATGCTTGCAAAGCACACACACACACACACACACACACACACACACACACACACACACACACACACACACACACACACACATACACACAGAGTGGAAAAGACCAAACAATTGTGTTGAAACTGGGCAAAAACTACTGAACTCAATCCTTAACACATCAAAAAGAAGTGTGGATGATGAGTAACAACAAGGATGGGATGTGGAGAACAGAGGGACGTAAAGAAAATAAAAGGGAAGAAAATGACTGGCTTGTACTGATGTCAGGGGAGAAAGACAAAGACTGATGCTTCATCTTTGCTCGACGGTTGGCTTTGGGGCGACGGTTGGCTTTCACAAACCACCAGCATCTTATCTATCACTTTCTGAACAGCAGGCTGCAGAGTTGTGCGCAGTTTAAAGACGAGTCGGTGCTGACAGGTAACAGGACTGACCGGATGATAGGCGAGTGTCCTTTAAGATACTGCAAACGCACTGACCTTATGGCTAACCAAACACTCATTTGCATTTCATCTGCATACTAAAACAACAACAACAACAAGCTCCACCTCTCACACACACACACACACACACACACACACACCCAAGGAACAAGATGATGAGTCATTTTGGACAGCAGCAGTTGCTCAGAGCAGAAAAGGTGAGTGTGAGCATGATAAATAGCAACAACTCTTTCACTGCACTAAAATTCCCCCTCGAAGTACAGCGCTTCACGTTGAGTCCTTGAGGAAGGAAATCCCCAGTATGAAAGGTAAGATTTTTCCAGTGCAATTTTAGTGTTTTAAAATTGGCTTGAGATCCAAACCATAAGCATAAACAATGTTTGTGCTTTCTACTTGTACCTTCCTTCTGATCTGGCATGCCTCTATGAAGGGGCAATAACTTTAAACACTCTAAATAAGTTTACCAGCAGAGCCCTAACTCATTTGTCTTCATATATGACTTTAAACACCTCAGCTCAAGGTCTCTACTGAGAACAGTGGCCCATTTTTCCAAAATGAAAATGTGCAAGCCTTCAGATATGGATTATGAGACATTATTAGGTGGGGAAGGGGCAAGATAATCTGTTTACCATTACACTGGCTTTTCTGTATATACAGGGACAAATATAAGTGTGTCCCACAGTTTTTCATAACTAAATTAGAGAGAAATATACACATTTACTCCAATCAAGAGATTCAGAGAACAGTCTGAGTTCAAAATCTCTAAGGCAGAAACCCAGCACCGATACCTCGGTCACGGCTGTGTGAACAGGACGATGTATCCTTCAAACAGTCATGTGACATGAGCTTGAGCTGTTCACATAATGCTGCAGGTAAATTTCTGCCTGTTACTGTTCAAATGCACTTTGAGCTGCAACTGTAATTCCACAATCCAACTGTGAGCTGTATCCAACTGTGCAATTATGAAACAAATTAACCAAAGTAATTTCAGTCTAGTTTAAACTGTTTTCACATGCTCTCTCTGTCCCTCCTTTTTTAAGACGTTCTCACGCAAACTCTGAACGGTGTTGGGAGAGTCGAGTGAGAGTCTGTAGTCACCTTTGCTCACGTGCATTACTGGACAGATTCAGGTTTCTGTAAGTCTGTGGTTTCCAAACCGTTTGTGCCCAAGGCACAGCAAAAGCATGCCAAAATGTACTCCCAGCTTTTATGTCATCTGACATGTGTTCACTTCTTCTTTTGATTATGTTTGAGCCAGCCCACTTGCAGAATCTGCACATAGCATGAGGACTGCAATTTGCTTTTTTGCAAGATTGTCGCCACTCCATTACACAGTTAATTGTTACACACTCCACTGCACAATTACACACTTTCACATTGTCCAGCAAACAGTCTGGTTAACTGGTTCAGACTGAGCTCTCCTTTGAGATGAGCCAAGTTTCTCACCAAAGGAATGCTCGTTATTGCTGAATCACCTTATTAACATTGGCTAACCTCCGCTGACAGATGGCACGCTCGTTTGACTTGTTGACGTCCTCAGTCGAGCTGTAGCCAAAAGACAACGGTTAGTTACCAGAAACAGGTGCCTACAAAGTACTGACACGTTCATAACTTTTAATAAAGTTGTATATTGCATTAATAATATGCAATGACACTGTATGGTTGTCACAAAATCCCAGAGAACACCAATGTGTTTCACCACTGGTTTAAGCACAGTACAGTGTGCAGGGGGCACATGACAGCCACATCCTTGTTTCTGGACAATAACCTGCTCACACGGGTTTAATGTGGACTCTGTACAGAAGAGAGCCTAAAGTAAGGCAGCACACAGAATATTTTTCTCTGGTAGAAAAAAAAAATGCCAGGACAGTTGAAAATGTCTTTTGAAAGGCAAAATTTCCACAGCACAAAATGGAAAAATGCAAATAGTCGGCTCTCCCTGTTTTTTGAAAATTCAGGAGAAAGAGATACTGTTTTCCCTAATGTTTGTGTTTGCATAACACTGTATGGGGGAGGGCACAGTATGGTGCACAGAATGCTGCCTACCAACAAGAGCTGTGGACAATATGCAGTTCACTGCAGACTGCGAAAGGGCCTTTTTAACACGACACAGCCGTGACAGCAGTAAGAGAAACTGGCTGTAAACAGCTTCTTCATAATGAATTTTAGGAGAGTTTAACTGTCCTGTGGTACGGGTGATTGTGCACAGGGAGCGGCACCTCTACCACTACCAACATCATTTGTTTGGTTTTTGAGAAACAACAGGTCAAACTACATCTTTCAATCAAAGCAGTTTTCTGACATGCACTTCAAAGAGCTTCCAAAGTTACCCTTTCCCACATGTAGCTCGCAGAAGAAAAGAGACCACTTTGGGCTCATTTGGAAAACTGGAAATGTTCTGTTGTGGTTTAAGCGAAGGAGCTGCTTGGATGGAGCGTGCATGAGGCCGCATGCATGACGCACCAGAATCCTGGACGTCAGACAAACTTTGTACCAGAGAGCTGCCGGGTTTAAAAACTAGCTAATGTTTAATCAAACTGCGTCAGACATTTGCATTCACATGTGGCCCCTCTACCTAGAAAAGTTCAGGGATACAGTACATGTGTGAAAACAGCTTGAAAAGTGAGCTACAAAAAAAAAAATAACGCTGACGATAATCTTAAAAAAACGCTCCAGGCATTTACACATTCAACTCCGCTGGATTATAATGTAATCCACAGGCTGACAGTAAAAAAAAAATAAGATAAAATACAGTAGAATAAGAAAAATACCCTCAAGCCTTGATTACACGTTCGCTCCGCAGGTCCACTAGGGTCCACTAGGGTCCACTCGCCAGACAGCGTGTGCCTGCCTGTTTTTTTTCATGTGCACGTGGACTCTTCAGCAGAGAATTTACATTATAAAACACAAACGGCATGTGCACCCCAGGCGCCGGACTTCAAAGAAGGCTAACGGGAAAGACTACTCAGCCGTCGGGTCTCCAGCTGTCTGCGTCCACGAGAGAGCATAAGCAAGGCTTCAGGCAGCATCTGACTTGTGGTTAACCTAGGTCAGAAGAAGTGCGGCGGACACAGGACACCAATAAGCCCATTAAATCAAACACTAACAATGGTTTAATCAGGATACACTGTAACCAGCATCCTTCCATGCAATCCAAATTTGTGTTAAAATAAAAATGTTGAAATACCTAAATGGCATGGCGTTCCAGGAGGGGAATTTATCCTGTGAATGTTACTGAAATGTAATCCAATCTAAGCTTGGTGAGGAACTGTTACTAATAGAAATGTACCTTGCTGTGTCAGCCTCATCAGCCTTGATGTTCCCATCCATTTATCAGAAAAGGTTTTCATCATTACCCCCCACTGCTCTCTCACCAAAGCCCCTGTTAGAGCGAGAGAAAGCCCCGGCTGCTGACAGTGGGGAGGCGGGGTACTACAGAGAGCCTGATTTGAGTCAGACAAACAGATTCAGCTGATTGTAGGATTGTGGCAGTCACTCACAACAAGCCATTTATCCTTTACAGAGCGGCCCATTCACCATGCCCTCTGTCCATGTCAAACACTGCCCGCTGAGACCACAGCACAGTGCAGGGCAGATCCCTGGATAACTCGGTCAGTTGGAGGTGAAGTTTAGCTGGAAGCTGGCATCTCTGAAGTTGGGCCTCAAATAATTTAAAAATCCTCCACATAAAAACACAAAAAAAAAACAAAAAAAAAACAGGAGGCCACAAAAGATCATGGGGAGCACGTTAGAGTGTGTTTGGTCCACAGAGTTATTGGCTTTACAGAAAAGGCAGCAAAATAAGAGATGTGTAGAGGCATTCAACACAAGCCTGGAGACCTGTGTGCTACAACTGTTCTTACTGAATGCCTGAAATCATCTCAGCAATCTCTAAAAGGGCACTGATGAAGCACATGACCCACCATGGACCATGCAAGATTTTGCAGTTTTAACTAAAATGATTCTCATCTACACCAAAACTGAATCCATTCTTCCTTTATCTAAACTTAGGCTCCAAATACCTTAAATACTTCAAGTTTCTGTGACATTTTCTTCCTTTTTGAGTTAATGAAACTGATCATTTTTGATTAACTTGAACAATTTTGTGGATTAAGTAAGCAACACCTAAATTATCATTTCTTTGTTCTTATTATTTCTGCATGATTGTGGGCATCTAACAGCATCCTGTTAGTGGGAGCAGTGAGAGTTAATAGGTAAGCATCATTGTGAGCCCTTGCAGCAGGAAAGCCTATAGATGTCAAAATATTCATGCAGTGTCATACCAAGTGGACCTACTCGGTGGTCTTCCTCCATATTCAGCATCCTTATATCCACGATCCCCCCCCCGCTGTACATGTCCAGACCATCTCAACCTTGCCTCTCTATTTGTCCCCAAAACACTTGACCTGATGGTTTGACCCCAGGTATTTAAACTCCTCTGCCTTCACTATTAAACCTGTCTCCCTCTCATTCACATTCATTCATATTCTGTGTTACTGACTTTCATCCCTCTCCTCTCTAGAGCAGAGGTCCCCAACCCCCGGGGCCGAGGACAGGTACCAGTCCGAGGGTCATCTGGTACCGGGCCGTACTAAAAGAATAAATAACTTATATTATTTCCGTTTTACTTATTATCTGAGTCTGAATGATGTTTTATTTTGAAAAATGGGCGGATTCTCTCCATTGCATCTCTTGACATGTCAAGGCGCTTGTCTCGGTCACGTGATGCGTCATCGCTAAAATTAAACCCAGAAGCTTCACTGGTTCCCGTGCCTGTCTAATGAAACAGGTTGGTTGACCTACATAACGCTCGTTTAAATATTTGAGTGCTCAACTAGAGTACAAAAGTGCCATATATGAACAAGTCCATTTACCATTTATATTTAGCAACACCAGGGATAGCAGTAAGCCAGACCCAGCCATCAAGCTGACACTCTCCGGCGCTCGACACGTGATCCATAAGTTGGATGAGTTTTGCGCTAAAGCCCTCCTCAGCTCCCGTCCTCCCACTTCCATGCACAACTATGCACACCAACAACTCCTGAAGACCGCTTTAGTGTCTATATCAGTTCATTTCACCGGAGACAATCATGGCAAGCGCAGGAGGCAAACGTAAGATACAAATTCACACTTACGAGCAAAAATATGAGATTATAAAATTTACAGAAGCAAATCCAGAGATGAAGCAGAAGCAGTGAAATTTGATATTAGACCCCAAACTGTCGGATATTTTGAAGAATCAGATTTTATCCGACTTACACATATGAAGGATTTTTTTTGAACAAGTCGGATGAAATTCCATGGGCCATTTGAATCCGACTGAGGTGATTTCTACTGTATTTGTGTATCTTATTTTGAAGGCATGTTTAAATGTTACTATGGTAACCAGAGAGCATTGTGGTCAGAGAGGATGTTATTCATGCTGTGGCGTGATGTTACGAGGACGCTGCTGATAGGGTTGCATACGAATACACAGTGGATTCACATTTATTATTATACTTAGAAAATATCACATTTTTGATTATGGTCGTATCATTTATTTTGACGTATTTATCCGCCACACCTTAAAGGCCGGCCCGTGGAGATAGTCTAACACTAAACCGGTC
>JAMQGT020009937.1:0-32118 GCA_024447675.2 Pterophyllum scalare
ATATATATATATATATATATATATATTTTTTTTTTTAATTTCCCTTAGCAATATTTGGATGTGATGCTACAGAATAATAGCAAGAAACGACTGCTAGGTACATATACCCTCATGTGTTATGAGCTCTTGTGGTATATCTGCTCATGATATATTATTGTCTTGGTAAACCTCCCACCCTATCCCACTGGCAGTTTTGGGGCAGCTATTTTGAAGCCCCTGTCACAGTCCTGGGCTTTTTGCCCGGTGTTTTGTGTTTTGTTCTTTTAGGTTCTGTTATCATTTGAATTCTTCTGTTGTGTTTCTGAGTTCCCCTCTGGTTTTGATTCTCAGCTCATTATAAGTTTTGAGTCCTGTTCTTAGTTATAGGTACTGTAGTTGTAGTTATCCCTGTCATCTCTGCATCCCTGTGTTTCCTTCTGTTTAGTCCTGAGAGTCCTGCCTTTTGGGTCCCACCTTGCCTGCCACACGGCCCATCATGACAGCCCCTGTCAAAATGAATGGGGAGAGATCCAAAACTTTATTTTCAGTGGACAAACTCTATCTTTTAAATCACTGAATTTAAAAAAAAAAAAAACAGTGAAGTTTGGAGTTGTCTCCTCAAATTGACCCTCAAATTGGGGTCTAAAAAGCATTTTCCCCCCTAAAAATGGTAATTCTAGCTAGACATGTACAAAGTTATGCAGCTATACAGGCTTCATCACGACTCAATTCAGAGTGCAGACGTAATGAATGTCTCTCGCTCCTCCCACCAGTGTATGAACATATGCCAGGCTAATTCACTGGATTTATGCAGAGAATCGAAAAATGAGCCCGACAGCTCAGACTGCCATGAACCTCTACTGTGTGCGTACATCAGTCCGGTAGTATGGCTGGCTCATATATACGCTTATAGCACCTATTTGACCATCTCTGCCGTTGCAGAATTTTCTCTTAGATTTCTATTCATGATTCTGTGCCATGTCAAGTCTCTCTGGCCCTACTTGTTATTTCAAAACTTTCACAAACATGTACACGACTGAAGTTATTGGCTGTGTTAAATCAAAGCTCCTTTGTCATAAAATAGCATATCTCTGATGTCTCATTTAGGTCCTGGGTTGAACATTCTGCCCAAACTCTTCTGTCTCAGAGTCTCACTTGTCTCAGTTGCTTTCTTTCTCCCTCAGGCCTTGCAGAAGTGCAATTTTCATTACAGCTTTTTCATGGGTTTGTGTCAGTGTCTTGCAGAATGCTTTTACTCAGCCCCTTTTCCATTCCCCTGATATGTGACATCCTGCAGTGAGCTTTCTTTTCATTTTTCTCCCCCATCTCAGACTTAGATCATTTCAAAGTTCACACCAGAAGCGCTGTGTCCGTCCGAGAGGGACAAGGAGTGGTGTTGCTTTGTGGAACGCCCACTTCCTCAGGAGGTAAAGTCTGCAGTTGTTTAGAGTTCTGCTGAGGTGTTTTGACAAGATTAAAACATTATCTTGCTGCCACTGATTAGCCCCTGTCGAATCACAGTTAATTCTCCTAATCACATTTAATATCAAAGCATCTCATGTGCGTCCTTGTTTGTCTTATAGACCTTACGTATGCATGGATCTTCAATGAGTACCCGTACTTTGTTCAGCAAGACAATCGGCGCTTCGTCTCTCAGCAGACGGGAAACCTTTACATTGCCAAGGTGGAGCCCTCTGATGTGGGTAACTACACGTGTGTAGTGATGAACAGCATCACAAAGGGCAAGGTTCAGAGCTCACCTACATCTCTGATCCTCAGGACAGATGGTAAGACACAGCTTATGCCTTTGACATGACAAGTATGCCTTTCAGCCTCGCATTATGGGCCTTTCATTCTAAGGTGGCTTTAATCATCATGCCAGCAAGAGTGCTCTTTATCTCATTGTACCTCACTGAAGTTGAGTCACCGAGGGCTAATGCCTGTAAGTAAATAGTTGCTCCTCAATGTAGGCCAGCAAACAAAGCACCCAAATCTGTTCTTTGCTGACTTAGCTTCTCTTATAATTCGCAGTCCCTTTAAAAGCTTTCTCTTTGCTTTCACATGAATTCTCGGGCCTGTTCTCGTCGGGCGTGTTGTTCTATTCTGTTATGCTTTCATAGAACTAGTGAATAAAGATTGCCTTGGGAATGAATTAAACATAAGTCATACGTCAGTGGACCATTACATTGAGTGTTTTGGTGGTTCAGCCAGTTTCCACTCAGTGTACTGTACATGTAGCTGCATAAATTTAAATCCTGTTGCATCACTTTCTGGTTGCGATCTTAAGTGTCTTTCCTGAATACTGATATTAACAATGAAACACAACAGGGGTCAGGAACTGCCTGCTCAAGCTTTGAAATAGCAGATAAAAAAAATCTCTAGGTGAAAAACAATGCTCTGTGCATTCCACCAAGAAAGAGTTTTAAATTATTCCTTGCTGGTTTTTCACTACACTCTGGTGACTGTACTCTTAAGTGATGTAGCGTTTTGAGTTTAGTTTACCCATGAGAGAATGTTTGCTCATGTGCATTTCATTTTTTATTTTATTATTTTTTTTTACCTCTGTTAGTTTTCCAGTGCTATTGTTTGGCCCGTAATACCAGACATAATGCTTGTAACTCATGCATAATGCAAGACTGAGCAAGTTCATGTGCTTGGTCCTCATAGGAGTGATGGGTGAATATGAGCCGAAAATAGAAGTTAATTTCCCAGACAATGTACCCGCCGCAAAAGGATCAACAGTTACGCTGGAATGTTTCGCCCTTGGGAAGTAAGCTGGATTTCCTGAAGCATGTTTTCAATCTTCTGTGGTCTTTTCGTTACATACAAGGAATTTCTGCATTTCTAAATAGTCAAGTTTCTTTAGCAATTATAGTTCTTAAGAGTGTGGCATCAAACCATGATTGGGCTGAAAGCGATGTGTTGCTGGAATGGGTTAAGTCTGGACCATTCATGTGCAGAAAAATATTCAGAGTAGGCTTTAAGACTCCATCAGATGCTTTATTGCCGGATTGTTACAGACACCTGCACCTGATTCCCCTCTGAGCTCTTCCTTCGCATGTGTCTTCCAGCCCTGTGCCAGAAATCACCTGGAGGAGGGCCAACGGCGTTCCCTTCCCCAGCAAAGTCAAAATGAAGTACTCAAACGCCGTGCTGGAGATTCCCAGCTTTCAGCAGGACGACACGGGCGGTTACGAGTGTGTGGCCGAGAACAAGATGGGGAAGAACACAGTCACTGGTCGGCTGGCTTTTTATGGTACTGTGGCTTCTGTTTGCCTTTATGAGACGACACCACAAAATTGAGTTGGACAAAATGTGTAAACCTCAATCAATATCTTTGCTTCTTGCTGCGAGATCAACAGTTGTTGAGTCGTTAGACTGCTCTAAGTGGCACTGTGCAAAAAATGGAATTTGATTGTTTAAATGCTACAATTAATATGATAATCATAACAGCTCATTGTTACACACGCTACTTTCATGCACACAAAAATCTCGACCCTCTTCCTGCATATTAAGCGTTTTACTGCAGCTATTACATTTTGGTTTCTTGGCTTGCTTCAGCCGCTGTGTTTTCCTGTGAATCTGTGAAAGAGGGAAAAATGACACTTGTGAAATTGGAAGTGACAGTATGTACAGTGCCACTGAAGTGAGCTGTGCTTATTATGAGCATTGCACTCACGAAACCCATAAAATTTCCTGAAAGCTGTAAATATATGAGAGACGTAGGGGGTTGTGTGCTGTATGGGAAACAAGCTGGCCTGACGTTTATTATACGCAGAATTAAGGTGACAGGTTGGGGGTGAGCAGTGGTGTCAGGTGCTTTTCGCCGGTCGTGAGAGCTTCCTGCTTTGTGGCTCATAGTTTAATGTTAATCTTTGGGTTGCCTCAGGCTGCTGACACATTTAAGAGATGTAACTGATAGCCTGCATTCAATCTTCTCTCCTTGAGCCTCTTAAAGAAAAACCCATTGATGATTTCCCGTAATTTGAGCTGCCAATCTGCACATGCTTTCCTTTGAACTTATTTAGATGCAGCTTATTTAATAGGATAATGCTCCTTCCTCGAAATCTGCCCTCTGGTTCTTGTCAGATAATTCACTGGAGGATAATTCTGTGTCCTCAGCAAAGCCTCAGTGGGTCCAGACAATGAAAGACACGGCTCTAGCCATTGAAGAGAGACTTTACTGGGAGTGTCGAGCCAACGGCAGGCCCAAACCCTCCTACACGTGGCTGAAGAACGGCCAACAGCTTCTCTCAGAGGTAAATTACCGGCTGTCGTCTGCCACCTACAAGTGTTTCATTTTAAAGGCTTAATCTTCAGCTTCAACTCATCCTTTCATTTCCGAGAGCCTGGCGTAAAACACACTGCTGTTTTCCCGAGTGTAATTCAGAGTGTGATGAGAGGAGAGGGTAAACATCTTACTAAGGTGTGCCAGTGATGAGACATGGATGTAACTGTCTCGTATTCTGCTTTACCTTGGCAGATTACGGAGCCGTAGAGAGTGGATGCATGCAGCTCCCAAGAGATTGCTCTATTTTATCTGAATGGAGTCAGTGGTTGTTTTTCATTATTCATGGTGCATGTTTAAGCTCCTTCAGATTGAGGGACAATGGGTTTAATCTTCTGTGAAATATACTGTATATAGCAGCACACCTTACTCTAGACCACCAGAGAAATACATATAGTCTTGCATATTTTTGAGATCTTTAAATGTGGTTGACTTCAATCTGCTGCTGATGCTTAATTTCTTGTCTTTTTATGCAGTATGCTGCCGTTATAACTAGTGTACTATTGTTCAAAACAAATGTTTAAATGTCACTCTTTGATTTGAGGTTTATTGTTTTTACTGTTAAAAGATTTAAAATGTGATTTTTTTTTTATCATGAACGTTGCAGTTTTTATCCGGTTTGTTCATACGTACAGCACAGACTATGGCAAATGATGAAAAAATACTATAAAAAATAATAGGTTTTATGTGCTTAATACTGAAATAATGAATAAAAAGGTACACATCTAATACAGAAACCTTAAATGCTGCCCCGACAGGACCAAGAGGAAAGCTAAGACAGGTGTGCAGGATGAAAAAAAAAGAGTGTTCCATATTTAGAAAACAAAAATGTGGTTTGTGCTCGTAGCGATAAATTATGTACAACATCATCCTGATTTGATCTACGCCCATTGACAGCAACTCTAAACAAATCCAGCGCTTACCGAGCTTTGACAGAGCGTGCTGCGGGAAGCAGAAGCTACCTGTAAGTGTAAGGCAATAATTGCTTTCTTTCATCCTTTTCTTCACAGGACAGGATCCATGTGGAGGATGGAGTCCTGTCAGTGTCTGTGCTGACCCTGTCTGACGCTGGCATGTACCAGTGTGTGGCTGAGAATAAACACGGCGTCATATATTTTGCTGCTGAACTAATGGTTTTAGGTAGGATGGCATTTATCTCTCTTCTAAATCCTCAAATCTTTGTTGCAAAAGAATCTTAAAGGTCATCTTTCTGTCACTCTTAAAGGTTGTCTGGATTAGCAGATAATGGGGTCAGTGAGGACGTTTTTGTGGGGTCAGACACATTTAAATGTATTTCCCCCCCTTTTATGACATCCTTTACTTTGATGTGAGGATGAAGATGGTGTAATAGATGCCAAACTCCTAGCTGAATAATAAACATAAACTTTTACTGTAAAACCAATTAAAAGTTTGAATAAATGTTTTCTTCTACATTTATTAAGACATAAAAAACGTCGAAAAATCACCAGCCCTCCTCGAGTTTTAGATCAGTTTGATTCCTGTGTTTTAAAAATAATATGTTTCAATTACTGCAGGATTTGATGATTTTTCACGACTCAAACTGGTGCATGCTTCAGATGCCCAGTGAGAATTTGCTGCAGTCTTGCATTAACGCCAGTTTGCTGTTTCCCATCAGCCTCTCCTCCAGACTTCACAGGGAACCTCCTCAGAGCTTTGCTCAAAGCCAAGGCAGGAACTACAGTGACTTTAGAATGTAAACCCCAGGCCTATCCCATCGCTAGCATTTTATGGAAGAAAGGAAACCTGCCAATCCATACCAACGACAGGTAGTAACAGGGTGAACATTGTTCTGAAAATTCAGTGTACACCCCCCACCCCATATAAGCCAATTATCTATCCCAGCTACACTTATCTTAAGCCTTCTTTGGTCTAATCAATATTCACTACACACACACACACACACACACACACAGACACACACACGAGCTGCCTAACTGGAAGCTGTCCATTATGTAGAACGCTGAAAAATCCAGAAGTCGGTGTTTATCTGATGGTAAAACGAGTCTTTGTTCTTGGCAGTCGGATTGTAAACTGCACTGTCTGCTTGTACACTCCTATAGGATCACACTCTCCCCAGATGGAACACTGAGGCTTGCCAACGTGAGCAAGTCGGATGCAGGCAGCTATACGTGCTTCGCTAGGAATAGATTTGGCATGTCAAGTACAACTGGAAGGCTCCTCGTTACCGGTAAGCTCTCCTGTTAAATAGCAGATTGTTTGCGCGCTCCACTTAGTAAGCAGAATTTATTGCACAGTATGGATTAACACGCGAGAGCTACTGTACCGCAAAGACCTGGGTCAATAACTTGTGGTTAGAAAAACCCCCAACAAAACAAACTTCTTAAGTTTTGCGCTGAGGTGAGTGTCTAAACTTTGGAAAGTCTCTATTCTTCAGAGGTGTTGGCGCGATTAAGTGCCAGCCATAAATGCTTTTGATTTTTTTTTTATGTTAATAGGAAAAAATAGAATAATAGAAAACAAAATGTTGCATTTGCATTTTATTGAGCCACATTTTGCAGCAGCTGCAGTAATGCGCTCGGAAGCCGTTTTGACGAAATACTCAATCACTGTTTTCCTCAAAGCAGTTGAGACAACCAATTTGGTGCAATAAATGAAAGTGCCCTGAGTGAAAGCGGTGAGCAGATCAGTGAGGTGGCATTACAGATGCTGTTATTGTTGATTGTGTTTGCTACCACTGGATTTGAGTGTTCTGTGAGAGTTTCTTATTGGTTTTTATTAATGTGCTGAATGATATTGTTTGCCGCTGTAACTGCCAAGGCCAGTTTTTTTTTTAAATTACTGGAGTATTTTTCACAGCCATAAAGCATTCGGTGGCACAGAGCCATGACCCACATGTTGATTATTAGTAGCTTAAGAACTGAGGGGACACTTTTTTTATTTATCCCTTGACAGACTCTGCAAGGTAAGATGTAAGAGTACAAAACCTCTTGCTTTGTGTTGTATCTTCTTGATTTAATTCTTGCCGTTCATTATCTTGACTTTTGAAGCACGCAAGGTTTAGCCAAGTGATTGCTATAGCAGACTTTAAAGCAGTGCTCCTCATTTTTTTTGTACTGGTTGTGCAGAGCAGCTCATTACATGAAGTTTTATCTGATCCGTGCTGTATTGTAATTGCTATCAGGATTTCAGAAGATTATGTGAGTCGTTTTAGTGGTGGCAGGCTGCATGTTATCACACATTATTTGACTGAGATTTTCATGAGCCCTTCCTTTATATATACACAGGACTTCTCTGCCTGTGACTCACTGCATCGCGAAGCATGTTCTTGTGTTCCGGGAAGTGTTGTATCACTACTCCGCTTCTTTTTCCGAAAATCAACAAAGGGCTGCTCGTCTCCTGGCAGTGAAACGTCTCATGTCTCGCGTAAGATTAGCATCCTCCCCTTTAGAAATGGCTGGGTCTCACGCTTTTTTCCCTTTTTTTTTTTTCCTTGGGTAGATCCAACCAGAATCATCCAGGGGCCAGTGGACACAGAGATCATTGTGGGCGAGAGCATTGTGTTACCCTGCCAGGTCTCCAGTGATCCCGTCCTTGATGTGTCTTTTTCCTGGGCCTTCAATGGACAGCTCATCGCCAAGGGAGACGGTCACTTTGAATTTGTGGGTGGGGTGAGTGACCCGCAGCAGTACTTTTTCTGAATGTGCGAATGGGCTCTTGGCACCTCTCCCCATCTTGCTTCACTTCATCCCTGCCATTAGTTTAAAGGGACAGCTTGTGGTTTGACACCCTGGTATTTCTTGGAGACAGACCATGGCAAGTTTTGCTGCAGTTGATGTGATACCATCCTTTTTTTTTTGCTATTTTAAATTTCTCCCTGGTGGCATAATAGGCCTCTGATGCAATTTAGAAAAAAATCTTTGGAATGAAGTGCTATTAGATCATTCAAGACCTCTAAGCTTCTAATTGTATTTTTGTGAATGGAAACATGGCAGCCGCCGTGTCAAAATACACTTCCTACATGAAAATCATCATGTAGGTAATGCGCTAGTTGCTCAGCCATTGTGACAGGTTGTCATCTATTTGAGTACACTTCTTCTACTCGAGCGCAGTCTTCTGAAGTCATCTATTTTTTAATACTTTGGCTGGTCTCTTCAAATTCTGCTTTGACATGGCCTGCTGCACAGATTCTTCATAACAGGAAGGAATACATATTATTAGAGGTGCCTTGTAAAGGAATCAAAGCATGGCAGAGACCCAAATGACAAAATACTTTGAGAACATCCTCACACCCTTTGAGATTAACCATTCTTCTTCTGTGTGTGTGTGTGTGTGTGTGTTTGACTGACAATGTTCTTATCTGAAAAGAGACTCTTCCCCAGAAATGCTCAAATGTCCCCAGTCCAAAGAGATTATCAACTTAACTTTGCTGCTTCAGGGAATTTAATTTCCATAATTAAACCACATTGGCTGTGCTGCCACATTTCCCTGCCAAAGCCAAGAGAACGATTTCACCACTAATTTACCATTTTCTGCTTATGGGTGTCCTCTCAGATGAGAGTCTTTTTTTTTCTTCTCCAAATGAGCAAAAGCTGCATGCTGAACTCAGTAGTAAAAGCTTATTTGTGTACTTCCCTGCAACAGGTCCGGAGGGTCACAGTGTTGACCTCCACAAAAAGTGGGTAAAGCAGTCGAGACCTTGTCAGACACAAAAACTCAATTTACTCTCTGTTGTTTTTGTGAATTTTGGCCTTTCTCCTTTTCATTTGAGCTCATGTTGACAGCTGTTTGTGACCTGACACTGTATATATACAGAATCCCTCCCAGAAACATTGTACGAACCAGTTTTCCGCAGTCATTTCCAAGCTAAATACTGTGACTAACAGATATGCAAATCTGTTTGTTTTTTTGGAGCTGCTATTTACTGCGTCTTTATATGTGTTTTGCTACCTTCTTTAATAAGCTGTCACAAGGTCCATTATCTTTCATGCTACATAAAGTTCTCTTCCCTCTTTTGGTAGAGAACAGCAGGAGATCTTATGATCAGGAACATTCAGCTTTACCATGCTGGCAAATACATCTGTGTGGTGGACACAGACGTGGAGAGTCTATCAGCCGTGGCTGTATTGATTGTGAAAGGTAAGAAAACCTCCTCTCTGCTCCTGCAGTCACCAATTAAAACAGGGCTTACAGCCAGGGATGTTTAATGGGTTCCGCTTTTTAAAAAAGGGAAATTAAAAAAAGTAGTCTCAACAGTAAAGTGGATGATGGATGCAGCCACGGTAAAGAGAAGTCTGTAGTCTTTAAGTGTTACTGAGCAAAGCCGTGTTAAAGATATTTCAGAGAGATTACGTGGCCATGCTTTGCTGAGAATGAGAAAAAGGGGGAAGAAAAAGAAGCTTTTAAGGCGTGCAGTTTTGGTTAGGGTTTTTAAACTCAAATGGGTTTGTTTTAGATTGTGATTGCAGTGCGACCAAAGTGCCCATATTCTCGTCAGGATCATCCCGGATATCATCACAGTGTTTATTTCTACTAGAAGGCGTTTCATTACATCAAACAGAGGATGCGGCTTTCCTTTTCTATTGCACTCAGAGATGTTTTTGGAAGTAGAAAACTTCAGAAAACTGTGTGAAATTCTGAGAATACCATACATTTTTTAGGATGTATTCTTTTCTCCTCTCTTTCTCTCTCTCTCTTTTAATGACCAGTTTTCAATATTGTTGCAGTGTACTTGACAGCAGAATGCTTACATGCCTGTCTGCGCTCACTCATGCAGTATGTATAACTCCAGAGAGACATTATTGTTGAGAGCTACATTTGGCAGAACAAAATAACTTTTGTTATTTATTTCAGGGAGTGGCGTGTTTGTGTTGCTCATGGAGTTGGAGGAGAGATGTTTGGGGGTGTGATCAATACGCCAAATAGCCCAGCAAATTGACACTACCCAAATATGTTAAATGTCAGATGAGGTGAGGGATGATTTTAGTGTCAGGATTTGAAAAGGTTGGATCCATAACTTTATCTTGTAAGGATACCCAGTTGCGATTTAAATTGGCATGTAGAAGCTCTTCTTAATAAGCATTTCTTTACGAATGACTGCGGACAAAGAAAGATAGAAAGTAATGCTGTTTATCCAGCTGGAGCAATATCAAGTCCAGGGAAGTGGATTGGCCTCCTGACTGGAGACAAGCTTGAATGTGACTCAGATTGTGCATTATTTACACTTCCTGCTCGCGGCAGCTGTCACAGATGTCTCAAACTTTGGATTGAATAGCTTCAGATTCTGGGTGGCAAAGCAAGAGGCGGACAGGAAACAAATCATGGAGGGTAGGGAAGAAAAAAAAAGTTTTTTTGTTGTTGTTTTTAGACCACTCTGGACAACTTGAGACATGCTGCAGTGCAGTGTCAGCAGTTTGTTCAGTATCCAGATTGGAAACCCCCACTGCCTTTATACCCGTCACAAGTATCTTAAACAGTACAGCACTGTAAATAGCACATGAGCAATTCAGCAAACAAGCTATGACATCCCAACGTACAAAACATTAAGACACCATGCGGAGTCGAAACCTATGTGCCCAGGTTTTACTCCGAGTTTCTCTGAGATGACTACCGCCACACCGGTGCAGTGGACAAGAACCAGTTTTTGAATACACATTTTACTTGAGTAAAAGCAGCAATGCACTGATGGTAAAAATAGTCAATTTACAAAAGGCATCATCACTTAAAAGTAAAAATAGTAGAAAAATGGACAGTTTTATTGAAGCATCAGTGTGTGGTTTATAATTAAAGTAGTTATAGTTGAAGTAATTTTTGCAATTTTTATTAACCATAATATAGTTTTGTTCAGTGGTTCATAGTCTCATAACCGGGAATCCTTAAAAACATTTTGAAATCACATGTGGCATTAAATTTATATTCTCCAAAAAAAATTATGTTATATATTAAAATGTAATTTTCTTTGTTTTCCAGTGAAATATAGGGTAATAGTCTTTTCTGGACCTCCACCAGTTTAGCTGTAAGGTGTTGTAGCTTGTAGCTACATATCAACTCAATAATAATTTGGAAGAAAGGAAATGTATTGCCGAAACAAGAGCATGCAAAAGATAAGAACCATAGAGCTGAGTCCCAGATGAAAGTGGGAGATAGTGACAGGACTACACCCTGGTGATGGTGGAGCAAAGTAATGGGTTGAGTTCAGTTAAAATACCCTGGACAACCCGTGGAAATGGAGGAAGGATTCACGATAGACAGCCTGACAGGCAGAGTGAGAACAGTGACTTGGGGCTAATTGGAGAAAAGTAGTGACATTGGAAATTGAGAAAGGGCTGATTTTTGACAGCGTGGGAAAATGGAAGTGAGAAAGAAAAATAGTAATGATAGTCCAAATCAGCAGGAGGAGCAGAGGGTCCCTTAATGAACTCACGAAAAAGCTTATTTAGCATTACATTTGAAATATAGCAGAGTTGAAATAACAAAATAGTCATCAAAAGAGGCAATTAAAGAATAAGGAACTCATTATTTAAATACAATTCCTGAGTAAATACACTTTCTGCTACCTCTCATCTTCCCAGAAAAATTGTCCCTGTCTGTCCTTGTTTTTAATTGAACTAATTTGTCTAAAGAAACCGTCCCATGTTGTGTTGAATATTTAAAGCAATGGGGAGACTCAATCTGCTGTTTTTTGTTTTTTGTTTTTTTTAAGTGTTCTTTCTTCTAATTTAAATTCACTCTCCTTTCTTTTGAGGAGGATGCCGAAATGTTGGAGATAAATAGCTCAAAACCTTGACAAATAAGATCAAACCATTCTGCATGGCTGTATAATTTAAGAGGAAGGTGAGGAAACATGAAAGCGCAGCCAGCTTCCCCCAGTGCCTGCATTTGCATGTCTTTTAAAAAAAAAAAAAATCTATTTTAATGTTAAGACAAACAACAGCAAGACGTCTCTTTTCACTGGCATTCTGTCTTTGCGACACATGGACATTTATGCTCGCAGCAGCAGTGATCATCGGAGTTATTGGCATCAGACATATTGTTACAATCATGTATATTAGTCAGCTCGATAATTTTGCGGGGTGTTATTTACAGTCGGGTTTCGCTCCTCTCCTCTCGCAGCGCTGAAGGTCAATGATAATCGCTCCTGACACAAAGACTCTTGAGTGATCATCGGGGTTCTTGTGTTTCACAATGGCAGTGGAAAAAAAAAAAAAAAAGCATTTTAGATGCCACTCCGTGATGCCTAACGAACACTCCACTGGGTGGTGATGGTGGCTCTGGAGAAGGTCACAATGTAAGGATAATATCACAGTCATTAGCATTCGAACCACTTGGGGGAACACTTCTGCTTGTTTGACAGCTGCATCATCATCATTATCCCCAAGAGTTTTTAGGGAAATACAGCTCATGACAGTCGATATAACACTTCAGAACTGTGCATTTTACCACTGTTAGTTCAACCCGCTCCAGCATGCTCGTGTTTAGATTCACGTCTGGCATGTGTGGTGGTGCATTTTAAGAATTTGGGTAATATTTAGTCAGATCAGAATAATATCGCAGTGTCAGTAAATACAGCCAGTTATTAATTTTCCCTCAGACAAGTCCACAATGAAAGCTCAGATAGTCTGTCCATATTAATAACAGATTATTTGAACACCCTTGAGACACTAGCAGGAGCTTCTTGCCTCAGCCAATGAAATGTAATTAAGAGGATAAGGAATTGATCTTTGATTGTGTGTCCTATTAATATGTATTAATGAGGCCAGTGTATTAAAGTTTTTTCTTTTTTAATCAATAGCCACTAATGAGTTTTACAAAGATCAATATCTCTAAAGCCAGGGTTTCAAGGCCAAATGTACGGAGGGCAGTAACATCCAAGGCTCGAGTAAACAAAAGGATGTCGCCCAGCAGTTACTGTTTCTACATATAGACTTTTACATGCATGCTGTGGGAGATAGAAAAACAAGATGATTTGTGCTTCCAGAGAATTGATTGTTTACTAAAATAATCATGCTACACTTTAATAATTAGTATATTTTGCTTCAGATTAGAAACCACTTCAGAGCTGGTGGGGAGTGCGAGCAGAGCAAGGGGCGTTATTATTCTGCGGTCTGTCTCACAGCTCTCTAGTGGTCTATTATTTCTGATGAGCTGACATCTTCATTAGAATAGGAACCCGTAGATCAAACTAAAGTAAAACATCACACCACTTAATTGGTGGGATAATAAAAATAAATGATAAAACTCTGTTTCCTTGGGGCTGCGAGGCCCCTTTTTCATCTTTTACCTTTTAATTTGACTCCCTGCATCCACTTATGTCTGCTGTTTCATCGATCAATTACCAGGAGGACCATGAAAAGGAAGGATTACAAGTTGGGTGAATATTGAAGAATAAATCTTGAATTAACTTTTAATACTTTGTGAAGGGCATTACCTCTTATCGGCTGAAACCTTTTTCAGAATCTTCTCTTGCTGATGTTGATTGAAAGATATGAAGGCTATAGAGCAATATCGGAGATATATTGGCGGATGCTGGGTTGTTTTTCGCGTGTGTGTATGCAACTAAATGTCATGTTTTCCTTGCAGAATGTGCCAGTATACACATTTACGTCCCCATTCTGTAGCGTCATCTGTGCCTCTGCATGTGCGAATACCTCACAGTATCTGTTCCTGTGATTGAGCCAGGCCCTCCCAGCCCTCCAGACTCGGTGACGGTGGAGGAGGTGACAGACAGTACAGCCCAGCTGGCGTGGAGCCCCGGCAGAGACAACGGCAGCCCCATCACCAATTACCTCATTCAAACCAGAACTCCCTTCACTGTGGGCTGGCAGAGGGTTAACACAGGTGACGCAGCACTTGAAGATAAATTTTCATCTTATGGCACATGAGATATTATTCAGATAATTCACAGATCCCCAACGGGGAAATGCACTTATTTCTCTTAACCCTGTTGGCAGGGAGGTCAGAGTATAAGGTCAGCTAGAGAAAAGTTTCTGGAGACGGTAGAAATAGTACAGATTCGTGGTCTAACTCGAGGCACCAAGAGGTTTTCTTTGCTGCTTATATACAGTGCTGTGCAGAAGTGTTGAGCTCATTTTCTTCATATGTTGCTACGAAAATGGGAAACAGTTTATTGGAATACAGGTGCTAGTCATAAAATTAGAATATCATGAAAAAGTTGATTTATGTCAGTAATTCCATTCAAAAAGTGAAACTTGTATATTATATTAATTCATTACACACAGACTGATATATTTCAAATGATTATTTCTTTTAATTTTGATGATTATAACTGAAAACTAATGAAAACCCCAAATTCAGTATCTCAGAAAATTAGAATATTACTTAAGGCCAATACAAAAAAAGGATTTTTAGAAATGTTGGCCAACTGAAAAGTATGAACTTGAAAAGTATGAGCATGTACAGCACTCAGTACTTAGCTGGGGCTCCTTTTGCCTGGATTACTGCAGCAATGCGGCGTGGCATGGCTCTGTGAACAGCCAGCCTCTTTAGCAATGACCTTTTGTGTCTTGCCCTCCTTGTGCAAAGTGTCAATGGTCGTCTTTTGGACAACTGTCAAGTCAGCAGTCTTCCCCATGATTGTGTCGCCTACAGAACTAGACTGAGAGACCATTTAAAGGCCTTAGCTGATTGGGGTGTGGCACTACGTGTCTTCAATATTGAACCTTTTCACAATATTCTAATTTTCTGAGATACTGAATTTGGGGTTTTCATTAGTTGTCAGTTATAATCATCAAAATTAAAAGAAACAGACTTTTGAAATATATCAGTCTGTGCAATGAATGAATATAATATACAAGTTTCACTTTTTGAATGGAATTATTGAAATAAATCAACTTTTTCATGATATTCTAATTTTATGACCAGCACCTGTAGTTCTCCAGACTTCTTAAAGGACATTCAAAGCTCTTCTTTGGATGTTGGCTGCATTTAGATGATCCAGCACTGCTTCAATAATGTTGAGGTCTGGACTCCAATCTGTGACTGATAGTGTTCCATTGTCCAGGTATGTTTTTACTGCATTGGCAGTGTGTTTGAGATCCTTGTCATGCTGAAAAATGATGCCAGTCAGACACTTACCAGATGTACTGCATGGTGGATCAAATTCTGATGTTACTTTCCTGTGTTCGTAATTCCTTCAATTTTGACAAGATGTCTAACACCACTGACTGAAATACAACCCCAAACCATGACAGAGCCTCCACCGTGTTTTACAGGTGGCTGTAGACACACTCTGACCTCCTTTGTACGTATTGACAAATTTGGAGTCATCACTCCATCAGACCTGTTGCCACTGATTTTCAGTCCAGTTCTTGTGTAATTTGGCATACCTTAGCCTTTTCTCCCTATTTTCCCTCTTTAAGAATAGCTTCTTGAGAGCCACTGATGAGGCTTCAGTGAACAGTAGCTGGATCAGCTGAAGGGTCAGATGCATCTGTCAGGTCCTGTGTCAGGTCTCTGCTGGATTTTTTCCTGTTTCTTAAGGACGTGACTTTCAAATACTGTTCATCTGCTGTAGATAATTTTTTAGGCCTGTCACTTCTTTGATCCTCCACTTGTCAAATCTGATTACATTTTTTAACAACACACAGCACACCATGCTGAGCTATGTGCCACGTTTTCAGCCAATAGCTCTTTAGGATTCACCTTGCAAAACTTCTGTTTCTTGCCTGTCAAATTGAAATTGATTCTTTGCTAAATTATCTGTTATGTGTAGACACAACACTGGTTCATCCCTTGAGTTAGGCACCTTTTATATATGCTGAAGTGATTCATAGGTCAGTGATAAGAGGTGTAACAACAAAAAAAAACATTTTTCTCTAAATGGTCAGGTCCAAGGACTGGACTGAAAATGAATGAAATATAAAGAACTGAGGGGTGGATCAAGGCTTTTGCACAGTACTTTATTTTATTTTATTTTTTTCATTTTAGGCACTTTGATGACCTTCTGTGTGCTCATGCTAAGTCAAACTCAGTGTCCTTTTCATCTTTTCAAGTCAAGTCTGCTTTTCTCACAGCTGGGTCCAGAAGCATCTGCAGAAGCCTGATTTCTACTCTCATCCACAGCCACGAATGGATGAAAACATCATTTGCATATAAAATTGCTATTTGCACCAGAAGTTATTGGACATAGCAAAGAACCAAAACAGCAAACAAGCAATTTCACAGAATGTGAAACAGAGACACTCATCTGGAAGTGGAGAAAAGGAAATGTGTTTTATTTGGTACCCTCAGTTCTGAAATCACAAACAGCATCAAACCCACTGAATGAAAAAATAATAATAATAATAACTGAGGCTATCAACTCTGTTAAGTTCAGAGTAAAATGACTCTAACAGAAGTAGAAAATAAACAAAGAAAGAAATGGTACTACAGACAAGAGGCAAAAAGTTAACAGAAAGACAGCCATTGATTACACATAGCTGCAGCTTTTTCCAAAGGGTTTCATAATATAGGGTGTCCCAGAAAAATTTACTTCATTTGACATGTAAATATCTGAGTAAGTACATGTCCCAGGCAAATAAAATGAAATTGGCTTCATGATCAAATAACAATCCAAGATTTATTTATTAAAATTTAAACAAGAAATTCAGAGGGATCTAGATTTTAATAACGAAGCTTCCCAAATGTTCAGTATGTGCACCACCTGTGACACGACACACGTCAAGTCCGTAGTCCGGCTCCTGCCAAACACGCTGTAGCACGTCTTACATTACAGTCAATGTCCAAGTCTGCTTTCCAGTTGGTGCATTTTTTATTTTATTTTCTTGAAAACGCACACTGCACAATCTTGTTTGACTGTGTTCGAGCACATTCTAACACACAGAAGGCCTTTTCATTTTTAGTGAACACCAATCTTCAACCTGGAAGAAAAAAATTACAAATTAAACTTAGTCAGTTTTTACACAGTTTGTTCAAATTCGAGTGAGAATTGGCTATAACATGGTGTCAGTTTTTTGGGGGGACATCCTGTACTTACATTACTGTACAAGTAATATTAAAGGAAGAAGAAAAATGAGAGGAAAAGATTTATGCACCCCTGATATTGCCTGGTCTGAATAATGCAGGAGCTATGCATATTCTCAGTGCACATTCTTCTTTTAATTCAGTTTCTATTCAATTTTATTTTAATAGCGCTTAATCACAACAAACATTTGCCTCAAGGCACTTTATATTGTAAGGTAAAGACCCTACAATAATTACAGAGAAAACCCAACAATCAAAACGACCCACAATGAGCAAGCACTTGGTGACAGTGGGAAGGAAAAAATCCCTTTTGACATTGAGAAACCTCCAGCAGAACCAGGCTCAGGGAGGAGCGGTCATCTGCCGTGACAAGTTTACTTTTAGAAATTTAAGTTTGTGTGGGAAAAGGCATATGCCAGCCTTTCTGTGCATATTTTGCAGTTGTTTCAATTAGTTGTTTTTTTTTAAGGTAAGACTTATAATAATTATATTAAATCAGCTGGAGTGAGCCTAAAGGCAAATTTTTATCTGTTACCAAAAGTATTATTTTCTCTGTCCCAATCCCATGTTTTTTCTGTGCTCTGGTTTTTATTTTCTCTCTCCCCTCACTCCTAACCAGTCCTGGTTCTGTCTGAGGTTTCTTCCTGTTAAAAGGAAGTTCTTCCTTCCCATGGTCACCAAGTGCTTGCTCATAGGGTTCATCTGATTGTTGGGACCTTCTCTAATAATGTAGAGTCTTTACCTTACACTATAAACACCTCGAGGCAACTGTTGTTGTGAATTTCAAATTGAGTTCAATTTTATCATACAGATTTTATTACAAAAAAATTATTTCAAAATAGAAGTTTGCTACAGTCTGGACTAAATGAGAAAGTGCGAGGATAAAAACAAGTTGGTTCACACAGTAAAATTCATGTAATCAAATTACGATTTGTAACAGAAAATAATCACATGGTGAATTCATATGAAACTCAGAGAAGTTGGTTCCCATGTGCACTACAGAGCTTCTTTTGGTTTTCTGGGCTGCATCTGCTTTGATCTCACTGGTTATTATCTAATCTTATTAAACACTCTCACTAGCCATGGCTGCAACAGTCATGTAATTTTAGTGAAATGGTTCTAAAGGATTTTTTTTTCACCAAAAAAAATCCAAACTACCTGGTGAATGTAGTGAAAAAAAAAATCACTTCTAAAAAGCTTGATATTTTCCTCAGAAATTAGCTGAGAGCAGAGCAAACGCTAAAAGAAGAGAAAAAACTGAAAATCAACACAACTGAAAAATTACTAATGATATCTAAAGTTGGGTTGTATGTGCTGGAGACGTACATAGGCAACTGTTTGCTGACAGCTTTCCCGTATAACCATATAATGCAGTTAAGGACATCACAAAGAGTATGTGGTTCCACTATAACTGTGTTTGTGCTGCACCCAAATAGCAAACAAATGGCAATGCACACTTCAAGCCAATGTGTGTAGGTTTTTCATTGGCTATCAAGGAAGACACTGTTGTAGACAGCAGGGCTGACAGCTAAACCATTTACTTTCCTTTGTCCTTTGAAATCCACTATCCTCAGTCGTAAGAAGCAACACCATCCAGAGTCAAGACTCAAAACCAGCTCGCATTCAACACTTTATTGACCAGTCTACACTGCTTAAAGTGTGTGTGTGTAATTGTTCTCTCGCCTTAGTTGTAGCTATTCACTTGTATTCGTGTAGGCTCTTGCAAAGACTTGTGTCTGCAATGTTTTCTTTTACTTCTAGTCCCAGAGATAATCGATGGGAACACACTGACAGCCACCGTGGTGGACCTCAATGCCTGGGTTGAATATGAGTTTCGGGTACTGGCAAAAAACAGCGTTGGTGTCGGAGAACCCAGCCCCGTGTCTGTCAAGACCAGGACAGAGGATGCAGGTACAGAAAAATTGATTTCCCTTTTTATGCTGTAAATTGTCTTTATATGGTTTTATATATGTATTTTTATACTGAAATATGATCAAGGTCTCTTGTTTTGTAGTTCCAGATGCAGTGCCAGGTGATGTGGGTGGAGGTGGTGGAAGCAGATATGAACTGGTTATCACGTGGGAGGTAAATCATCAGTCTTATGCTCTAGTCTGTTATTCAAAGTGCCCAGAGTCAGTGTCGTTTTCATCTTGAACGAGCTTCTAAATATTTCTTGCTAAATCAAAGCACCTGCTCTGTTTTGCTTGTGGGTGTCATAAATTTGAGGTCAATGGGAGTCTGTCGTCGCTGTAATTTCTCAAATTGCCTCCATGTAAGGCAGCAGCGGTGTATGCAACAGAAGACTAAATCTGACAGATATTCTCATTTGTGAGGCTTGGCTCTGTGATGAATTACTGTTCAGACAAATCTACAGTGCTCAAACATAGCAGTAAGGAGTCAGAAGAAAAACAAAGCTGGTATTGTAGAAGTCATTACTTTCTATGTTATCTCATCACTGGAGTTTTCCAGTTTCATTATATACGGAATAACTTTTCATTTTAAAAGCTGCACAGATGCTCTGTAATGAGCATAGGTTTTTAAAATGGCATTTTTACTGATCTTTTTATTTCATCAGGTGGGTTGCAAAAGCAATTTGTAGGTCATGCACTTTTTTTGACATTATAAGAGATGGTGGTGACTGTGTGAGCCCGGCAGTGGTGTGAACGTGAGTGGTTTGTATATGTTTTAATATCACTATAGTTTTGTGTTTCACTCTCAGCCTGTTCCCGAAGAACTACAGAATGGTGAGAGCTTTGGTTACATCATTGCTTTCCGAGCCTTCGGAGAAGCTACCTGGACTCACGTGGCCACCTCCGCCCCTGGCGCATCGCGGTATGTGTACCGCAACGACAGCATCGCGCCTTTCTCTCCGTTTCATGTTAAGGTTGGCACTTACAACAGCAAAGGACAGGGTCCCTTCAGCCCCGTGGTCACCATCTACTCTGCAGAGACAGGTAAAAGGGGTGAATGTGAGTGGAGTCTGAGCAAAGTTCCAAAGTTGATTTTTCTGCTTTTTAATGCATCTACTGTATCGGATTAAAAATGCTCAGTAGATAAAAAAACGGAACCTGCAGAAACCTCTTTACATGAAAAGGTGCAAATCATGGGAAACCTCTGCAACACATTTATGTACGAATAGGCAGGTTGCCTCCAAATATCACTGCTGTTTTAAATGGCTGCGCCACAGTAAAAACCGGTTGGCATTTAGATCTATGCTACCTCTCAGTGTGCTGAAGGGGGTTGGGGGTGGGGGGGTCTGTGTGTAGTAGTGTAGTGTTAGTCAATTTACCAGCAGCACCTGTGTGTGATGATTCATCTGACTAGAGATCAAAAGAATGCGCACAGTTATAAATGTAAAAATTGAAGAGATTTGTTCTGCTCGTTTTTGTGCTGTTGGAAGACGGCGGCAGAGCTCAGTCTCCCTGTTGTCTGTTTTCAGAGCCAAGTGAGAAGCCAGCGGGAGTTAGGGCCAGGAGTGTCTCAGCCTCTGAGATTGAGGTGAATTGGCAGGCTCTCTCCTTCATCCCTGAAAGGGTTCTGGGCTATGAGGTACATTTTACTCTTTTAAATGGAAATAGAAATCACACACACACTCACACGCAACGCAATTCAAATGCTCGCCATCACCCCTGTTGTACCTCAAAACCATCACTTCCAAACTCTGCGTCGCCATGGAAATGGCTGTTTCACTTGGCCGACTGTTATAGCCAAAATTATACAGTTCTTTGTGGCAACACGACAGGAAAACATGTCAGAGCGTTTTTAAGAGAACAAAAGAAAATTGCCTGTCCACATGCCTTTTCATGTTGCTGTCATTCATGAGGTATCATGATAGCAACACCAGACCTCGTGTCGTGGCACCGAGAAATGCTGCTCTAGAAATACATGCAGCACAGCAGTAATACGGGCCTAGGTCTGGTGTGTTTTTACACTCCTGAGTAAAACATTATGCTGTTACATTTCAAACCAAGAACTGCTGATTTTGTTCTGTATTACCTTTAAAAACTAGGACAGCCCGATTGCCTCGTCTGCATGCCTCTGATGGAATAATCAGGATGATCAAAGGGCTTTAATGAAAGATGTTGTTATTCTTTTGCTCAATAAAGTCAAAGTTGTTTCCATTTCTCCATCTGGAAAGTAGACTTTTTTTGTGCGTGCGTGTGTTTTTGGCTGTTCATATCTGAGCTGCCTCTGTGATGTCAAACACTGAATAATGATGACAGAAAAGTGAATGAGTCCTGAAAGGATTTCATTTGGGATCATTCATTTCCAGGCTAATGGTTTGGATAATAACAAAATAATCTCTTACACTTCTTTTAAATAACTTTAGTTGGCACTCAATCTGTAGCATAACTGTTTAAAAGCGATTTTTAATCAGGCAGCTTTCCATTAGAGAAAAAAATATATATATATAGTACCACATTACAAAGCCATGAGGTATTGCTGAAACAGTTAGTTCAACAACAACAAAAGAATTGATTGCTAATTTAATATCAACGAATAGTTTCAGTCATTAAGCACAGAGACTTGGGAATATTTGCCGCTTTTCTTTTTTGAAGCGTTGTTGGGACATTTTTACAGTGTTACCTTGAGCTGGACATTGTTTTTATTATTTTTTGGCATTTAAATAATTCAATGATGAGTTATTTCATGCAAACAATATCGATTAAATAATCAACAAGGGGAATGATCATTCATTTCTGCTGTGCCTTTCTTCCGCGGATATGCGAATAATATTGGCGCATTCCTGAGGGCTGTAAAGATTTGTAATGTCAGATATCAAATATCTAGCTGGGAAGGAGAAAGAAAACTGTGATCTTGCTTCAGAGGATACGATCAAAGGCTATAATTTAAAAGCATCGCAATTCTTTCAAGACATCAAGTGCAACATATTTACAAGTACCCTTTTATGCTGCATGGGTTAGAAAATACATAAAGTACAAATGTACACATTTTGCTCCTATCCAAAGCCATTCTCTTCTATCCCAAATGATGCGCTCTCGTTCTCTAAATAGGTGGCTTACTGGGAAGATGACACTAAACCAGAGACCATGGGGAAAGTTAGAGTGCCTTGGAACCAAACCTCGGCCACAGTGAGTGGCTTGGCAGGAAATACACAGTATTTCCTAACAGTCAGCGCCTTCAATACAGCAGGCACTGGCCCATTCCTCCCTGCAATCAACGTCACCACAAAAAAGCCACGTAAGTCGCAGCACACAATACTGCTGCTCGGGGGTTTGATTTTGTGACCGCACTGCTTATAATGCAGACGTGGAAACGTTTAGTGGTTTAATTGGAGTCTATTTTTAGCTTTTCCAATAATGCTGGGGAACTTTAACGTGTGTTGATGCATGTGTGCTTCTAAATGGTTAGGACAACGTGTGAAATTATAAAAACAGAATGCAATGATTTGTAAGCCCTTAAGACTATATATTTAAAGGATGATTGTACAAAGGCAGCATATCAAAATATTAAAAGATTAAGAGAAGCCATAGAAATCTCTGAGTTCAGGGGAAAGGCTGAAACTCAGTTTGGAACGGGTCATGATCTTCGGACCCTTAGGTTTAAATCTAACACATAAAGAAAAAATAATTGCCATATACTTGGCGTGAGTAACTAGTAACCATTCTTCCAGAAGCGTGTTTGTGAGGTCAGACACTGATCTTGGAGGAGAAGGCCTGGCTCACAGTCTAATTCATCCCAAAGGTGTTCTGTCAGGTTGAGGTCAGGACTCTGTGCAGGTCAGTCAAGTTCTTCCACACCAAACTCGCTCATCCATGTCTTTATGGTATTTGCTTTGTACAGTGGTGTACAGTCATGGTGGAACGGGAAGAGGCCATCCCCAAACTGTTCCCACAAAGTTGGGAGCGTGAACTTGTCCTAAATGTCTTGGATGGGTGAAACATTAAGAGTTTCTTTCACTGGAACTAAGGGGCCGGGCCCAACTCCTGAAAAACAACCCCACACCATAATCCCCCCCTCCACTAAACATTACACTGCACAATGCAGTCAGACAAGTACCATTCTCCTGAGAACCCGTACTTATCCACTGGATTGCCAAACAGAGAAGCGTGGTTCATCACTCCAGAGAACACGTCTCCACTGCTCTAGAGCCCAGTGGTGGTGTGCTTTACACCACTGCATCTCATGCATTGCATTGTGCTTGGCGATGAAAGGCTTGGATGCAGCTGCTCAGCCATGGAAACCCATTCCATGAAACTCTCTACGCACTGTTCTTGAGTTGATCTGAAGGCCACGTGACGTTTGGAGGTCTGTAGCGATTGACTGCAGAAAGTTCATGAGCTCTGCATGTTATGCGCTTCAGCATCTGCTGACCCCGCTCTGTCATATTACATGGCCTACCACTTTATGGCTGAGGTGCTGTCATTCCCAATTGCTTCCACTTTGTTATAATCCCACTAACAGTTGACTGTGGAATATTTAGTAGTGAGGAAATTTCACGACAGGACTTGTTATACAGGTAACATCCTATCCCAGTACCACACTGGATTTCACTGAGCTCCTGAGAGCGACTCATTCTTTCAGAGATAAACCTGTGCCCACGGAGGTGATTGGACCACTGGAATTCAATTTTTTTTTTCCACGTTTGACACAGTAGTTTCAATTTAAAGCAAGAATATGAAGATTTGTTGGAGTAGTCGAGTGGAAAGATGTGCTGGAACACAGACTAGTAACAGTTTATGTAACAAAACACAAAGTCATCATCTCAATACCGGCAATTTCAAGTCCACAGCAGGAGGCAGATTAGTGTGCTTAACCTGAATAAAGCTTTTTTTTTTATGCATCATTAGTTTGCTTTGTACATGTGCTGATTTAATGTCCTGTGAGCAAAAGTTGGTCAAAATAAAAAAGAGAGGAATAGCCAACCTCATTTTAGTAGCCTTTAACTTAGTTAGCAGCCTGCTCCGCTTATGTGTTTTCTGCTTCCAAGCACAGCGCTTCCTCTTGACTCAGTGCAACCAGACCTTGATCTGTCAGTCCCTTGTTGCAGATTGTAGTCACAATCTACAGAGCTTTGCTTTTATTGTCCTTGGCAACTTGCATTTCCCAGGAGGTGTTACCTGCTCACTGAATTTACTTACTGCCAAATCAGGCATTGGTAGTGCAGGAGTAGGAATTAAAGAGAGGCCATCTGCCATTTAACAGATCCATGTGCCATCAACATGATTCTGAAGCTGTTGCATTTCAGTGAAATAGTTTGCAAACCTTTGCATTTTGGTTTTTCACACTTTATTTGCACTTCCAAATGGGGTATAGCAGAGTGTAGTTTAGTAATAGTATTTAATTCTTATCCCATAAGAAAAAAAATGTTGGGACACTGTGTATAATGTAAATAAAAACGCAATGCAATCATTTGCAGATATTAATAAACCCATATTTAATGCACAGCAGAATATTTACCACTGTGCAGCATCCCTTCTTCTCTTAATAACAGTCTGTAAACATCTGGCAACTAGGGACACCAGCTGCTGGACTTTAGGGAGAGGAATGTTGTCCCATTCTCGTCTGATATAGGATTCTAGCTGCTCTGCAGTCCTTGGTCTTCTTTGTCATATTTTTAATTTCAGGATGTGCCAAATTTTTTCAGTTGGCCAGGTCAGCACCCAGACTCTTTTGCTATGGAGCCATGCTGTTGCAATAGATGCAGCAAGTAGTTTAGCATTGTTGCTGAAATAAGCAACGTGAGGGATGGGAGCATACATTATTCTGAAACTTGTATATACCTTCGAGCACTGATGGTGCCTTTCCAGATGTGCAAGCTGCCAACTCCACAGGCACTGATGCACCCCACCACCACCACCATCAGAGATGCAGACTTTTAAACTTTGCTATTTTAGCAGCAAACAGGGGACCAACACAACATTAGACAGGTGGTTATAATGTTACGCTTGATCGGTGTGTGGCTTCTTCTTTGCATGATAGAGCTTTAACCTGCATTTGTGGATGGCACGGTGAGCTGCACTCACAGATGGTGATTTCTGGAAGTGTTCCTGAGCCCATGCACTGATTTCCATGACAGAATAATTATTTGCAGATTGATGAACCTTTGCCTATCTTTACTTCTGAGAAACCGCCTCTCTAAGATGCTCTTTTTATACCCAATCATGTTCCTGAGCTGTGGCCAGTTAGCCTAATTAGGTGCAAATTGTTCCTCCAGCTGTTTCTATTTAGTGCTACTTACTTTTCCAGCCTTTTGACTTCTCTGTCCCAACTTTTTTGAGAAGCAAATTCAAAACCAGCTATTTTTCCTGAAATAGTAAAGCATCTCAGTTTAAACATCTAATATGTTTCTATTGTGAATAAAATATGGGTTTGTGACATTTGCAGATCATTGCATTCTCTTTTTATCTACATTTTGCTGTATCCCAACTTTTTGGGAATTGAGAGTTTTACCCTGATGTGACCCTAATGTTTCTGCAGTGACATATAGAACAATGTTCATAATTTTTATATCACACAGCGCCTTCCCAGCCACCACTGAATGTAGGATGGAACCTAATGGGCTCTCAGCTGTCTGTTTACTGGGAACCTGTGGTGGCAATGGAATCAGAATCAGAAGTTATAGGCTATCAAGTGAGTTTTACTTTCTCGGTTCTCTTTACAGTAACTAAGAATTTATTAGACTGAATGTAACCATGGAGCATACACATTTAAGTTATCGTGGTGGTAGAAAACATATCTTCAACCTTATTTCTGTTCTCTATTCAGCTGTCATACAGGAGACAGAGACACAAAGAGGTGAGCACGCTCACAACGGTCAATGCAACGGCAGAGCTGAGCCTCCCTGAGGACAATGAGGAGTACATCATCTTTGTTCAGACACTGAGTGAAGGAGGACTCGGGCCGGCCTCAGATCCCTTACGAATCCACCAACTAAGTAAGCTCGGTGTTGAAGTTTTATTAAGTTGCAGTGGTTAAATGGTCAAAAATAGAAGGTTCAAAGAAAAACCTGAGTTTTCCTTATTAAGGCCCCTTTTAAATATGCTGCTGCCCTCGTGCTCCAGAGGAACAGACAAATGCCAAAATTTGACATATAAATTCACTGGGACCTTTTTCTTTTCTTTTCTTTGTCCATTTTTGTAAATGAAGTCACTTAACACTGTCAATCTGACAGGGACATTTTGTCCTCCTCTGACCCACCATTACCCACAGCCCCAGCCCACCCTCACTAGGATTTTATGTGCTTATAGTTTTCTGAAATATGCAACACAATCCATCTCTGTCACAGACTCGCTTTGGCTAGATGTTACTGCTGTCCTGTGGGACTCCAGCGGGGCTGTTCCCCTGCCCTAAATGCTACTTTGCATTGTTGAAGTTCTGCGTTGAATCCCTGAAAACAGCAGTTGAGAGAGAAAGAATTCAACACTGGTTTTTCTTTTGGATTTCATTTTTAAAAAATGGGCTGGTCATTCCCGCAGAAGCAGGAAATGAGGTGCCCGGTAAAGTCGTCTGAATCAAGTGTATTATGCAGTGAGAAACTAACCATAGAAGCAAACTGCCTCCTTTACCCTCAGTTCCCCTAATACATTTTTTAACTTACCAGTGCACTTAAAAGCCAACACACAAATGAGTTTTCACCACATTTAAGTACTCCCATGAAATGCCAGCATGCATATTTTATGTTTTAACAATGTAAGCATGTTATTCTCAGCAGCTGACATAGCAGAGAATTTAAACTTAAGGCTAGAAATGTGTGTTTTCGATGGATGTCAGCTGCAGTGTTTTTACCTCGTTTCTTTTCTTTTGTCCCAGGTATGAGTGCCCACGGCTCCAGAGCCTGGACTGTGGATATCTCCCCTCTCTCCCTGTTCCTCACCATCGCAGTATCCTCATTCAGGTCATGGTTGTGACACAAACAGACTCGGCTCTGTTTTTCAGCATTCAGCATTGGCGTTTTTGTTTTCTTTAATTTGTGAAAGTGGCCAAGGTTTTTTTCTTTTTCTTTTCTTGTTTTTTTTTTTTTTAAGGTCCCACATATTTCTTTGCAGTGTTATTTTGCAAGTATGCAGCAGCACAAGAGTAGAGTGCGCTGTCAGACACTTAATTAACAGTAAATGCTTGCTTTTTTTTTCTTACATAAGTCTGTTTTGACACTTTTGCTGGTTGGGAACAATGCTCCATTTCAACTCTTTTTTGACTCTAGAATGATACAGATGCCTTACTTCCATTCATGTGCCAAAGTAGTTTCAGCCTTCTTGTTGATATTGCTAAGATAGCTACATGCTTTCCTCAACATTTTGTTCCTCACTTTTCTTATCACGAAGGTCTCAGCGAAGCCCCGATGAAAAGTTTATGCTGTTTGTTTGTTTCTCGGTATTTCTGAATTTCCAGTGCTCCTCTTCGAATCAAAATCAGAAAGTAGGGACATGTTCATTCACCTGCGCCCGTGCCTTGGAGATTCTTGTATCGGCGTCACTTATGGACACTGGTTAGTGGTACTTAGTGCTTCAGAACATACTGCAGCCATTTCCATCTTTATGTGCTCCTTTAAAAGTTGGTTGCGTCCCAGATGAAACTCATAAAACACCTCATAGTGTCGTTGTCCTCCATTTACCTTCTATCTTTTGATTGTGAGGAGCTGAATGTACCATGAAGGCTCCTAAAAGTTTTAATGCCTCATGCTAGTTATTGTTATGGCCTCCTGAATGATGGATTTGACTTTGCTCTGCATTCACAAATATTGCGTTTGCTTGTATGCAGCGGGACCGGCAGAGGTGTATGTGTATAACTGCTGGCGTATTTCCTTTTTCCAGCACTGGTGTGACGTTAAAGAGCAATCGTTTGAGTCATTTATCAAAGAAAAATGCCAAATATTCAACGGTTTCAGCTTCTCAAATGTGAGAACTTGTTTAAGATGGAAAATACAACAAGGCATACCTTTTATTACATTTCCCTCGATGGTGTCCAACTTTAAATGGGATTATTCTGCTTTGCCAACAAACTACTATATGGAATCAAAATTAGACTGTGATTCAGTTACTTTTGTATCTTTTTTTTTTTTTTTTTTAATCTCACTTTCTTTTTTTCACATTAAGTTAATTAAATATGCAGTAGTTCCTTTATCTAGCTAGGCTGAAGGTTTTAGCCTGGATCCTGTACTATGAAGAGAGTTGAACATGCCCAGGGTATGTTTACTGTTATGTGGATTCACAGCCTAACATCTGAAATCAGGATATGCTGGTTATGAACTCCATAAGTTAACCCAGGGTTTCCATAGCATAGTGGAAGATAGGAGGAAAGGAAGGATGAGTCTCCTGCAATGGGGAGATTATGAAGAGGTTAAACGTATGGATCAGTCTGAGACTTGCACGGCTGCTGCAGACAAAGCTGCAGCCCAAGTGAGAGGAAAAGTGCTGCATGTTTTTTTTAGTCTTGAAACACTTTGGTTAGTAAGACTGGACTATGTGCTGTGTTTATAACATTTAGCCTATTTGCAGGCGAGAAGGAAAGCTGACAAAAATGCCAACTGTGTGAGTTAAGAGACGTCAATATGACAGATGTATCATTAGAACGCGGGAGAATCTGATGGATTGTAATCGAGTATTCCCTTAAATTAATGTTTAAAAGACAGTTTTAGTTTTTATTCTTTCAGCTGCAGCCCCAATGGTGTTTCACAGTCTGAGAGTAAAGAGCAACTATAAAAATAGAACTCCAGGAATTTTCCAGGGAATTGATCGATCAGTAGGAGGTGATTTTAGTAGGAGGCGCTAATATGGCGTGTAACCTGTTCCAGAGCAGGTTAGCTTCACAACATAAGTTACCATGGCAATATACCCCAGTAAAAAGTGAGCTGCCTTCATGAACCAAATCCTGCTTTGTATTACAGGCAGCGATTTACAGACCTTTGATGGTATGAGGCAAAAAGAGCTGTTATTCAGTTTAATATCAGATTTAAATGGATAGCTCCATGGTTTAGCAGTGACAGGTTAGAAGAGACTGATACAGCTCTCATGTCAGCATGTTAACAATGGGACTAGTGGACAAGTGTAACTTAGCATCAGCACTGCAAACAGCTTGACTTTGTCCAGGATACCTCTGAAGCTCACCTGTAACCTATTTGTTCACTTCATCAGAGGGGCTCCTCAGATAGTCGGAACGCTTTGGAAAAACCCCACAAACGTCTCTGTCTGACTAAACTGACAGTATCAACAATCACTTCACACCCACTTCACACTGGGATTTGCCAGCTGCGTGGAGGTGAGAAAGTAAGCTGGGTTTGAACTTCTCTATCCTGTTCCTTTATTTGTGAAACACCTGTGTGTTTACACAGAAACATTACCAGTACCTTCAGTTAAAGACTCAAAGTCTCTTTTAGACAATTATTGCATTTCACCCCCCACTCTGCTGGCTTTAAAAAAAATAAATAAAATAAGGCTTCTACTTCCGACATGGTTGGACGTACTGTACAAAATAGCTCTTTTCTGACATAACAAGGCACTGGCTCCATTGTTAGTGCACGCACAAGGCGGGTATTGAGTCTCTAAGATAAATTAATACAGTAAGGTAATATTGTTTGAAGAAATGACACAAATAATCCAAACTGAGGATTCTCTTAGCTCGCTCGGAAACGTTCAGCTGCACTTGGCTCCTCTTATCAGCTCAAAGCTCCTGGCAGAGCTACATGGTGGACCTTGAGTGATGCTTATTTTGTCAAACCAGTTTAATGCTGATGAGCTACTTTATAATAGAGCTGCTGCCTGGTTACCAGAAACGAAGACACGCCCGCTGGCCAATCAGCATCTAGAACTCTTTATGTTTTTAAATGCATGACATGAAAAAGAAAATTCAATATGTTTGAGTGTTGAAACAAACAAAATAAGCAATCTATGAATGTTGCCTCGAGCTCTGGGTAATAGGGATATACATTGTTCACAATTTTCTGAGTGATTAATGGGAAATACAACTGACTGATTAATCAATAGTGAAATAATCAGTAGTTGCAGCCCCAGTCTACATCCATCTGGGACCACACAGCCAGCGCCAGTCGTCGTGCATTCACAGCCATTGCAGTCGGGACGAGAGGTTTAAAGTGCTGCCAATTGTGCCAGTCTGATAATTGAAATCTTGCCACCAGCTTACACATTATTTGGCTAAATGTGTGGTCAGCTGTGTTTTTAATACTCTGTGAATCTGTCCTTTGTTGTCAGTTGTATTGGCTTCTTTTATGTGATTCGTGTTGTCATTGTTTATTTATGTATTTCAGCAAAACCCCACGGCTCAGGTATTCAGACCTGCTTCACTTCATCTTTCAATTTGCTCTGAAATGGCAGGAGCGGATAGATCTGAAATGTGTCAGCACAGGACACGGGGGTCTATTTAACAGTCTGACTTGATGAATGGAAAGCCTGATGTGTGCCAAGATTTAGCAGACATTAAAACATCTTAATAAATTAGAGCGGCCCTGCGGGGTTTCTGTGGGGAAAGGGCATAGGAGTAATGGTACTAATGACGCTCACACAAGGCGAATATATCAGGATTTAGGCGAGACTAAATCAGGACAATCTCATCAAGATGGCACTATGAAAGGTGCATGCGTAAATGTGTGCGAGCATGTTTGTGCACTGCTATTACCTTAGTCTGCTGTGACGTGGACAAGTGCTTTCAGACAACCATTTTTCTATTTGACAAAAAAAGGGGGGGTAAACTTGTGCTTAACCATGGTTCAAGGCTTTGGCTAACTGAAGCATCGTGGACATTCAACAATAACAAAACAAGGTCAGTAAGGGAGGAAGAAAAAAGTGAGTTTGACTCAGGGAGGAGTTGAAATGTCTGATTTTCTTTCCAATTAACATGGAATGCCAGAGCAAAGAAATGAGTGGGATATAAAATGGGGGAAAAGGCCCAAAATCCAAGGGCACATTAGGAGCATGTATAAGATTTCTCTTTGCAGTGACAAGAAAAAGGCAAAGGAGCTGATTAGAAATTAAGTATCTCAGTCAAATGGCTCAGGTTAGGAGTTTGGAGACAAAGTTAGAGAGGCAAGATTGAGAAGGTCTGGACATGTGCAGAGGAGGGATGGTAGCTATATTGGACAAAGGATGTTCAAGATGGAGCTGTCAGGCAGGAGAAAAAGAGGAAGATGGATGTAGTGAAGGAGGACAATTATGGAGGACGTGTGACCACTACAGGGGCAGCCAAAAGAACAACAAGATCACAGTTTTTAGACACAAATAATTATTTTATCCTGTTAAAACACCAGCATTAGGAGTGCACTAGCTTATGATTCCTTGAGGCTGAGTTTATAGCTATTGGGTAATTGCTAATGGTCAAGCTGCTAACATTAACATATGCATTTGCCAGGTTCGTATTTATGATGATCATATTTTTCTTTACATACCTCTTTAGGTGTTGTTCATTGTTGTGAATGTCTGCTACTTCAGCTGCTAGTGAGGGGAGGGGCTGTGTGTCTGTAGTGGTGCTGTGTTAAACTGTGCGCCAGGTGGATGAGGCAAAGACAGCACTGTTGGTATTGATACTGCTGCAAATAAGCATCTACTCTTAGTAATTTTCAGCATTGATTAGTATCTGAAAATCAGTTTTTTTTGTTTCTTTTTTTTTGACAACCCTACACTTGGGAAGTGTGCACATTTTTGGAAGTGCACTGCAGTTAGCTTTCCAGCAGCATCAGGAAACCTAGTCTGCAACTATGTTTAACCCCTGTCTGTTAAAGCTGCCCAGAAAAATAAAAATATAAAGGTCCAGTTTCACATTTATTTAATTAAGTATAGTGTGTCATGGTCCTTGGTCCTTTAACCCAGAGTTCTTATTTGTTTTGGGGCTTCCTTTGTGTCATTGGTATCATGTTGTTCACCTGTGTTTCCCAGATGTGTGAGCAATACGTAACTGAACCAAGTAGGTTAACATAACAC
>JAMQGT020009938.1:0-13978 GCA_024447675.2 Pterophyllum scalare
GTAAATATGCTTGGCATAATAATGCATTCAGATCACTGTTCTGTTTGCAAGATCTGCCGGACATGACAGGCTTAAAAAAAAAAAAAAAGAAAGTATGGGACGTGTGATAAAATGTCTCATACACAAATGTTTTCTGTATGAAACAACTGACCCAAGGAGTAGTTTTCAAACTGGGGTGCACCACTCCCTCAGTTGTGAGAAACAGAATCCTGCACACTTGTGGAGATGGTGAGCAATGATTGGTGCAGTCGCTGTGAAACACATTACGTAGAGGTTCAACACCTGACTGTCTGATTTGAAGAAAAGGTCTGGCTATTGTGGTACAGACTTCACAGCACACCTACTTTACTGCATCCCCCATTGACCCCCACCCTCCTTTAACTTATAAATGTACCCTAACCTGCTCTTAACATCATGTCTTCACCTTAAACTGTTATAATTTACACAGTCTGGCTGTGCCCTGTAGTAGTCATGTTTTCTGTCTGCAGATGGAATTTTCATGAATCACACATCAGTCAAATCCAACCCTTCAGACATGCAGGTCTGATATGGGATCAGATCTGTGATTCTGGATCACCTATTCCAGTCACATCATGTCCTCTTGGCTCGCCAACCTTCTTCTTCTGTCTTAATGCTTTTTAGGTGTGATCCTGATCTAAGATAGTGGTCTGTACATTCACAGACACATACTGCAAGCTTGACCTGTTAACAGCTAATTAGGCAATACAAGACTGGAGCAGGACGGAGCTGTAGCCTGCAACTAACTCATCAATTTTTTTGTAAATGTCCCAAAGCATTACAGGGGACTACAGTTTTAAAAAAAGCCATCTACAGATCAGGTTAAACTAGTATGGATTTGTTAGTTTCTCAAATCATGATATGCACTGATTTGTTTACATTGCTTTGGTCAGCTGAGGCAAGACAAAATACAAAGTGAGATACAGAAAAGCAGAACTTTGCTCTTTTACTTGTTTTTCACTCGGCCGTGGGTGTGAGTACATGAGGGGGGCACAGCAAACATAGCCCATAACAGTTCAATGCCCTGTCTCTTTTTTAAGAGTGGAGCAGAGGGGGGCATTTTGGTGTCTCATACTTAAGGGATATTGTCACCGACGTGTGGACAGACAGGCTGACAGGATGCAGAAAGCAGTGGTTGTGGTTGCCCTCCTGGTCCTGGGGTGGACCTGGAGCCTCGAGGGGCTCCCTGTACTCCCAGACCCTCTTTACCCCACACAGGAAAACTTTGATTTGACCCGGGTAAGTGGTTGAGTTCTCCACTCTGATTATTACTTGTCTGTGATGATATTGTGTATATCCTCCTGAGACCTTATGTCCTCTGTAGTGGTCACAAAAAAAGTTAAATTGAAAGATACTTTTTTGCTCAGTTCTCAGGAGGAATTTTGACATGTGTTAAGTGCAAAAATATTTTTAAAAAAACAAAAAAAACAACTGAGATGCAGAGATGCCCTGTTCTTGTGTATTTTCATTTCTGCCATTTGATTTGTTACTGCTAACCAAATATCTTTGGGACAAAAAATTTTTTCTTTAAGCTTTCATCCTAAGCAGAAGAAACCTGCAAATGGATACATGATTATATGATAGGAGCCTTTTATAATGGAAAGTCCAGCTGTTAGAAATTGTTTCAGTTGCATGGTGTAAAGGTCAGGTATGAGTCCACTGAGTACAGATAGATAACTATAACACAGCCAGCCAAAGGTAATATTTATCTTTATCCACATTACAAAAATCATTTGTGATCCAGTCTACTGAATGCTTCAAATGGCTTTCATTCTTAGGACTAAAAGGAAGTCAATTACAAGGACTTCTTCAAAGTTGACAGGTATTATTAAAATAAACTCAAGCCTTGTTCCTTTAAATCAACCATTAAAAAACATATTTAACTATTACTAGAAGGCAGAGCAGGTCATCTACCAATCAAAAGGTTGGTGGTTTGAATCCTGGCTGCTCCAGTCTGCATGCCAAGATATCCTTGGGCAAGATGCTGAACCCAGAGCTGCTCCTCATGCATTCATCAGAGTGTGAATGTGTGTGCGAATGTTAGATACAAAGCACTTTGATGTAGACAAACGAATGTGTGTGAATGAGGCATATTTTATGTGCCCGTGTAGAGTAGAAAAGCGCTCTACAAGAACCAGTCTGTTTACCGTTACCATAACACGTCGTTAATATTATTTGTGTCATTTTAATTTGGTTAAACATTTTTTTATAATGTCATTGTCAAAATTAAATCTGTAAGTTTCATGTGTATTAGTGAAATCTTCATTGTGTTATCTTCTTCTGACAGTTTTTGGGAACTTGGCATGATGTTGCGATAGCAACTACATGTCCCTATTTGCAGCGTCACAAAACAGGTGCAGCCATCGGAAAACTGGTTCTGCAGAGAGGTAATAATGAAGGCAAAATCAAGATGACTCGAACATCACTGAGGTTAGTAAAATGCATGGGTGTGCATGTTTTTCTGGATTGCCAGAAAAATTAATTGCATAAGGAAGTGCCATTTTTACAAATAATCGTTTTTAAATCGTGATCTCTCGCGTTCATTTAACTCATCGTAAACATTTCCCTCTTCACAAGTACTGAAGAAAAATAGTTTAATCCAAGTTTATGCTCAATCTGTGTGTGTGTGTGTGTGTGTGTGTGTGTGTGTGTGTGTGTGTGTGTGTGTGTGTGTGTGTGTGTGTGAAGACAAGGAACATGTAAGGAGAGGACTGGGGATTATGAGCTGACCACCACACCAGGACGATTTTTCTACCATGTTGCAAGTATGCCGTTCACTGTTAATGCTGTCCTTGAGCTTTATGAGCTTTTGTGCAGCTGAATTTATGACGTTCCCTGTGCTTTCCCTTCCACAGAGTGGGGAGCAGATGTGGATGCCTACGTGGTTCATACAAACTACAATGAGTACGCCATAGTAATAATGAACAAACAAAAATCCTCAGGCAGTAAGAGCACCTCAGTTAAACTTTACAGTGAGTAAATGCTTCTTATCTTTTTTTGAACTTGTGATTTTCCTATAAATGTAGACCAGTTTATTGGATGCATTAAACTCGTAAGGTTTTAATTTTCATGTGTTTTATCCAAATTGCTCTTCAGGTCGAACTAAGACTGTGAGAAACACTGTGCTGGATGACTTTAAAGCACTGGTCAAAGGCCAGGGAATGAGTGAAGACAATATTATCATTAAACAGAACAAAGGTACAGCCTACACATACACGTGCACACACACACACAGAGATTATCACACATGATAACACTTCTAAAATGAAGCTGTTGGAGTGATGAAAGTACTGGGAGAAAAATTATCTCACTTCATGAGACAGAGGAAGGTAAATTTGCAGCTGAGCTGCATAGAAACAGAAAACACTCAGAGAGCACAGTCCTCCTCAAAGCTCAATGTCCTATCTTTAAATTTTAAAGAAAGCAGCCCAGATTCACACCCTATTTTGATGGGTCCTTTCTTTGCTCCTCCACCTCTTCTTTACTCATCCACCTCTTCACCAAATTCCTGAAATTCACCCAGGTACTTGACGCTTAGTGTTGCAAAAACACACACACACACAAAAACAAAACAGAATGGAACTGATGTTCAATCACAGCATCTTAAGAACACTAAAACTGAATTGATTACATTTTAGGCTATAGATTAAATGTATGAATAAATTGCATGATTTTGTTTTATCTGCAGGTGACTGTGTTCCTGGAGAGCAGGTGGCAGCACCTACAGCTCAACCTCAGCCTCAGGTATTATAATATGTATTTAACCTGAAATATTTTATGCATATTCTTTAATTATATTTCCTTTAAAATGCACTCAAGAACATCTGTCATCCGTTGTAGTCAGAAGTTTGAGTTATAGTGTAAAGGAAAGAGTAGGAACTATAAAAACTATTTATGCCACAGAGTAAATTATAGCTGATATTATTTGTGGTTCAGGCAGCTTTTTTAATCTCTGACTGAACCTGTGTGTCCTTGTGATACAGCGTGTGAGGAGAAATGTGGTGCCTTCTTTGGCTCCTGCAGATGTGGAGGGCTCTGGTGATGACACACCTCTGTTCAATGGAACTGGTAAGAGATCAGCTGATGCAAATGATTAATTGAATATTCTCATGTGTTCCAATTATGTTTTGCTGATTAAAATCTGAATTAAAATGAATGTGTAGAAGATCAGAACTCTGAATTCTGATGTGTCTTATCACATGTCTCTCTCTCCCTCTTTTCCCACAGAGGCCTGTAAAGCAGCACCAGACACAGGACCGTGTTTCGGGATGCACCAGCGTTACTACTACAACTCCTCCTCAATGAACTGTGTGCTCTTCAAGTATGGAGGGTGTTTGGGCAATCAGAACAACTTTGAAAGTGAAAGGGAGTGTTTGCAGAGATGCCGCACTGAGGGTATGAAAAGACATACCAAAGATAACATTTGCAAATGTGCATGGATGTCTGTGCAATGGGACTTCCAAAACACGTGTAAAAAGAACTTCTTTTCATCAACTGCACTCTTATTTGCCACCAACAGCTGTGATTGTATTTAATGAGACTCCCTGCAACAGCCCTGGGGAAAGAGACTGCAACTAGTTTGCAAAGTACAATCCTTCTTTTACTTAAGACTCTTGTGGGACACCAAGGATGAATACTGCCTGTATTAAGGTGTGTGTATCTCTTTTGTCACTTCAGCTGTGTGCCGTCTGCCTATGACAGCTTACCCCTGCACCGGGCAGCCCCCTATCTGGGCCTTTGACTCCACTGCTGGTCTGTGTGTGCCCTACAAACAGGGCTTCTGCCAGGCCAACGGCAACAAGTTCTACACCAAGGCAGAGTGTGAGGAGTACTGCGGGGTGATGAAAGATGGTGAGAACATGAAACAATTATAGCAGAACAGAATTATGACAGGATGCAAATTTAAAAAAATAAAAAAACAAAAACACATCCACCTCATAGAAATCCCACAGATTCAGATTCCATTGCAAAGGCACATTTTTCAAATGTTTCACCCCGTTTTTTTTCAAAAATGTAAACACAAAACCCAATTTTTAAACAACACTGGGGGGAAAAGCCTCTAACCCTTATGGCAAAACCACACCAGTGTTTTCAGTCTGTACACAAAGCCAGTCAAATTAACGTTACTGAGAGTTCGTTATGCACCGCATCAAAAAATGGAAAAACATCAATATTAAGAACATGCAGCTCCAGTCATCTTGCATTTGGTTTCATGTCCCATTACACTCATGTGTCATATCAGGATTTACTCGTGGAAGTGGCTCCTTTCACATGTTTCTCATGCAGTATAATTATAATAATTAAGTGGGAACATCATGTTGTATGAGAAAAATGTGAATGGGGCCACTTTAATGGGTGTTTGTGCTGGGAAACATAAACATTTATTACAGAAAGGGGCATTTTTCATGCTGGTTGCTATTCCATGGGCAAAAACACAGTCAATCACAACTGCTCGAATGTCATCTAGAATTACTGTTGTTGGGCATGATCTTCCTCCTCCTCCTCTTAAATAGCCTTTCTCTGCCTCTCCGATTGTTTGTTGGTATTGAGCTTCACCTCAGCCGGTGCCATACCATGAAGACTGACTCACTAATACCGGTTACATCAGATCATTAGCAACAAGTGTGAAGAATTTTGATTTGTTATTGCTGTGTTAAACTTCTACCAGTATGCAACACCATGCAAAACTATTTTTAGGAGAATGTACAGTCATTTGAGAAAGTTTTCACAGGATTCTATGCAGTTCTGTGAAAAACTAAGTACACCCTTACTGGTCTGGAGCGTTCAGCTGTGTGTTAACACAACGCCAAAATCTTCCCAAGAGTGGATGTCTCAGCAAAATTCACCCCAAGGTCAGATTAAATGCTCAGAAAACCCAAGCGCTACATCTCAGACTCTGCAGTCATCAATTAGCATGTTATATGTTAAAATTCATGAGAGTACAATTAGAAAAAGACAACAAGCCTCTTCCCTCTGAAGAGAATATCGCATCTGGAAAAACCACAAGACTTCTAGACTTTTTTGGACAGATAAGACCGAAGAGGAGAGGTTTGACCATAATGCACAGCACAGTATTTGGTGAAAGCCAAACAGAAGATATCAGTACAAACAGCTGTGTCAAGCATGGTGGTGGAAGGATGATGATTTGGGCTTGTTTTGTAACCACGGGACCGTGGCACCTTGCAGTCACTGAGTTGTCCATGAACTCCTCTGTATACCAAAGTATTCTAGAGTCAGCTGTCAGAGGCCATCTCTCCGACAGCAGCCTAAACTGAGTCGTGCAGCAGGACCATGATCCCAAGCACAGCAGCACATTTACAGCAAAATGGCTAAAAAATGTAAAAATCCAGGTGTCAGTAAACTGACTGATGAATTGGCCCAAAATTCCTCCACAATAATGAGGGAGGCTGATCAGTCATGCAGAAAACAATTACTTCAAGTTATTGCTGCTAAAGGTGGTTTTACAAGCTATTGCATGTACTGCACATGACTGTATGAGACTTCAAGCTTTGCAAAAGGAGTAAATAAATCTAGGGGAAATTGTTTAAGGGTGAGTGACTGAATAAATATATTTGTTCAGTACGCAATTTATTTCAGAGAATTCAGAAAAACTGGAAAATATTTCAACTCACTGGAATAACTGCTGATGTATAATACATACAAGTTTTATTAGTTCATCCAAATGCTTCAATCTCCCATTTAATGTATTTCTGCTTTTTTTTTCTTTTTTTTTTACAGAAGAGCTCCTCAAGCCAAACTGAGAGAGATGAGGACCCACTGCTGCTCATTCAACATAAACACAAACCAGCACAGTAATGAAATATGATTTTGTCTCAGCAGTGTTGTCATATCACAGCAGCTCACCAATTAAAAAAAGAAGTCAATACTTCAGGTGCTTCTCATTGCTTATTCTATTTCCCTTTTTTAATTTTTTTATTTTGCATTCAGCTCTTCACAGAACACTTACAGGTGTTTTCTATATGGGTGAGATTTTTTCTTTTGAATTTCTGCTTAGAACAAAAATTTCATAGCACTCAGAGTTTAGACTGAATCAGACTCTGAATCTATGCTACGTGATAGTGCAAGAGAGATGTCATGGACATAAAAAGTAATAAGTAAAGACCATGTGAACAGTTACCAGCAGAGGTCCCCATCACTCAACATTTAGAGCCGAACACTGATATTCCCTCCCTCCCTTTAGATGTCTTCCTGGTGCACAGTACAAATACTGTATACGATCATTATTGTGTTGTCCCAGTGCACTGTCAGTCAGTAACAGCAAGCAACCATGCACAAGATTACAGCAAAGAAAATATACCTATATTGACTGAGCCCAGCAGTATCAAAAATTCCATAGCATGCATGTTTCTGGTATATTTTCAGATGCTGAGGACTGCAGCACCAAATCTGAAGATGCTAAAGTTGTGTAATATAAGTAGACCAACTGTTATCACCATATAAACCTAGTTCAAGAAGAATAAACTCCTTATTTATTCCTTGTATAGACCTCAAAATATCCAGGTCAGAAATGTTAGCGTATGATTCTACAGTGTTTTTTGAATCATTTATTTGTTGGTGCCAGATAATGATTATGGCCATGTCTGTGCTGGTTCATATGCATGCACAGTTTTCATGTTACATGTTACACCACTTCTTTATTATCAGGTACAAGCAGTATTATAGAGTATCCTAACATCCACGGGAGTTTACCTTACAGTATAAAGTGCCTTCAGGTGACTGTTGTGGTGAGTTCAATTGAAGTGAATTGAATTATCAGGGTGTATCCTAACCTCCAAGGTTTGGTGTTGTTTTTCATTCAAAAAGGAAACTGAAGGTAAGGACAAAATAATGGGCTACTAACTAAGTGGTGTTTCAGAAGAAAGTTATACTGTTTGAAGGCTTGGCACATTTTATGTTCTATATCTCGACCTTCAAATCTTTTAATATTTGTAATATTGCTGTTATTTATTTTACATATGCAGCACGGGAGGATTGTAATAAAACTGATCTCAACAAAACAGAGAGAAAAAGTTATGTCACATTAAGGCTTGTAGCTTATATCTAAGAAGGGAAAACCCAGAAGGGGGCAATATTTCTCTGCTGATGATCCACAAATATTTCACACAATCTCAACTAGACTCATACAAATTTTTAATACATTTCACATAAGATGATGAGTCATTCACTTCTGCAGAATCGCAGCATAATCTCTCCACTAGTCCTAGCCCACTTGTCCTCTCTTTCTCTCCCCTTTGCAAAGGAGCCAGGCTTCCTGCTCTCAGTTCCCAGAGTTCCCGGCTGCTGGCAGTAGAATGCTGGGAATATCCGGAGAGGAAGGGGAAGTGACATCACAGAAGTGACCTTCCGTACCAAGGCAGATCACCTGGTGCTCCCTGGACCAGAGTTACCAAATAAGCACAAACGTAAACAAGCCAGCCAGGGAGCACATACTTTGTTTTTGAGTATACATGTGTAGAATTTGAGAATCCTTATGACACATTTTTATGCTTCAGTTTCCTTTCCAGAAGCGTGAGAGAGACAAAGGTTCCCATGAAGAGATAGGAAGTGATAACTTCAATTCATTATGCAGAAAACTTTCAATTAGACTGTCTGAGCTAACCCCATACTTGGTAGGGAAATTTCCACCACAGTTCAGCTGGTTCCTCATTAACTGAAGCTCTTTCTGAGCTTCTAGTTGTTTACAAGTCTGCTGGTTTTCTTTCTTGCTTAATCTCATTTTTAATTACACAAAACGGATTCAGTCCCACTGTGTGTGTTCCAGTGTGAGTATGTACAACTGATTTTTTTTAATGTAATGGTTTAATAAAGTAGAAGAAATATAATTACAAGAAGGCCCTTCTTTCCTCCAACAGATGACCCACATGAATTCCAGATCAAAAGTAAGACGTTTACTCACATGTTACTCAAATATTTTCCTTTAATTTCCAATTTGTGCTTTTTCTTTCTTTCTTTCTTTCTTTCTTTCTTTCTTTCTTTCTTTCTTTCTTTCTTTCTTTTTTTGCCTCATACTGCAATTTGGCAGTATTTCAGAGTAGAATAATGCACCTACAATAAGAGGAAAAACCTTCTCTCAGAAAATTTAAACTTTAAAGTGAACTAATGTTTACACTGAACAAAGTGGAACAAACCCACAAGTCAGCAGGCACTGAGACAAGAGGGGAGTGAGAGAGTATTAAATTGTTTTTAGTAAAGAGGGACTGGAAAAGAAAAAGCGGATGGCAGAAGATGTCCCGAAAAGCAGTTGGATGAGCTGAAAAAGACAAGGATAGTGTGTTTTGAGATTTTAGATGATGGCAAAAGATGCATTATTGTTCAGCAAACTACACTGCCTTATGTTCATTTGAGAGTGAGTCGTATCTAAACAATAACCAATATTTGCCGAGCCCCGATCCTATAACCAAAACCTTGTCACTTTTTCACCATCTTCAAGTTCAGCTCTGTCTACGTGACCAACCAGCTGGCAGCCACAAATATTTAAAGACCCTCTTCTCCCCCTCCTCTAAACCCTAGCTGTGTCATCTGAGTGTTTTCACTAAGTCAGATGACAACAGATGGCTGTCCAAAAAGACAGAAATGGGGGGGGGATCTATGCACCTCAGGCATCCATAGCTTTGTGTGTCTTCCTAAAATCCCTAAACTTTTATTTCTTCCCATGTTATCAACACTTCGTGTCATATCTCAGTAGTTTTCTCAGCTACCCCATATAACACTGGAAAAACACTGAGCAATCTGCCTAATGTCATTTAGCAGTATGATAATAGGCCTTATAAAACTATGTTTAACCTAACTACCACATGCCTACATTTGGGGAAGCTGTATTGATCTAGAGCCTTTCAGAAGTTATTTGTGCTGAAACCATTAACTGGCATGGTTAGCATCAACTTTTGTTTATTGCAAGGTCCAAAACTGCAGTCCTCTTACAATCCTCTTTGTAAGAGAAGTTTTATTATCCTGTTTTGTATTTGTTTTGTTTTTTGCCTATTTGCCAAATCCAAATTTTAAAAAAGCAAAATGCATTTATAAACTTAATTTAAAAGGTGCATATTCTACATATGATTTTTTTGGGGGGGGGGGTAGCAAGAGGATAAAACACAACTGCATCATAGCCACCACCAGTTCACTGTTCAGCACCCTGGTGGAAGTTTTAATGTTGACATGTGATGCATTGTGAACCAGTGCACAGGCCTTCAAGCCTTTTGCTTTGATTCAAATGCTTTTGGATAACATTTTTGGATGTTGAATGTACTGGAGCTTCCTTTGAAATGTAGTCATTCTGGAATGTCTGTACACAAAATTCCTTTGTGTCATTTGGCCATACTGCCTCCAACTAACACACCCATCTCTCCTTCCTCACCTGGTTTCCACAATCCTCCACAAAGAATATTTGTTAAAGTCTGACCTCCAAATAATTAATGACTCTTCTTAAGTTTACATGTTACTGGGACAGTTACTAATATAAAATGTGATTAAAAATGCTCCATCACTAAACTAACTAGACAGTTTTAATGTTTCACAAGAGGAGACTAATTTATCCAGCAAGTAGGAGCAGCTATCTGTGAAACTATGTGCCCAGATCTTTATTATCAGTCACTTGCTTACTGCATGTTTTCGGTGACTCTGCAGGGATGATAGAGTGAGCATTATGTTGCACAAGACTGTCACAAATGTGTGTTTATATGTGGTCAGTGTGTGTTCATGAATGCTTAAATTTAGTTTTCTACATGCAGTCGTTTCTGTATTGAAATCAACATATGCTAAATGACCCTTGACCAACTGACCTCAAGAATATTAAGCCTTCCACTGTTTCTGTGACAGTCCGGCCCATTCCGCTTTGACTGACCTCTCTTTGACTCTCTCACACACACATACACACAGAGGGTATGACCACTCCATGCTCTCCCAGACGGGCAGACACAATAGGAGAGCCGGCACATTCCTTTCCCCCAGGTGGCATAAAAGACACAGTCAGATCAATGTCCTAATAGGCTCCAAACCAGTGACAGATGATTATTAACCCCTGACGGCTGTGAGTTCCTCACTCGCCTTGCCAGACTATTGTCTGACCACTGTGTGTTTTTATACTGACTATTGTGTGAGGGTTTTTTGGGAGGGGTCATGTAGTACTGGTTAACCACTGGATAAGAGCTCTAACTTAGAGCACAGCATGCTGTATGCAGTCTTACCCTGTGAAAGCTCAACATTAACATTAAGAGATACACTTTCTGACTCAAAATGTCAACAATTGAAGAAAGTCATTTAAAACATCATCAGACATTAGATTCAGAGTAATGGATTGAAAATAAGTTATCATAAGTTGTACAATAACTTGTTATTATCACTCTGTGGTCTGCATATTGATAAAATGCACCAACATGACAACAGATTATAACAGCTCACAGCCTTGCCTCAGCTGACTGCGATCAATTATGTGCACATAAGCATTAAATCTGAGGTTAATCGATATGTCAAACAGTTTAGGAGTGTTATAGAGATACAATTTAAGCATCATGAGTATTTCTATCCCTGTTCTCCATTCAGAAATCTTCCCTTCCACCTTTTCTTCCTCACTTCACCCTCAGATTCAGCTGGACCTCCCTCATCCCCCAACTCTCCACCACTCTTTCTCCCCCAGGCTCCAATTCCACTACAGCCATATGTGTATGTGTGTGCTTGTGCGTGTGTTTGTGTGAAGGGCTGGTGGTAGAAGGACAATGGGCAGTAAGGGGGCTAGTTGAATAGGACCATTGAGCCTGCTCAGCCAAACAGAAAATCATCTCCCATCTCACTTCAAAACCCACAGTTTCACTCCATACAAGAAGGCCTTTATTCTCCATAATTACTCCCTGATACACATATATATACATAGGCACACATGCATATACATACATACATGCATACATACAGACACATACAATCATCCAAATATATATGGACACAAATACAAACACCACAGCCTGACTAACTCTTGACACATTAAAATGTCAAGAAGCAAGTTGTTCAATAGACTCCCCTGGTTATGATTATGATGCCTAAACACAAAAATAAAATAGAATTCTTTAAAATGCATTCAATAAATTACGCTTCTATACAGCTACACAGTTGTTTTAATTCTGCATGCGAGTGAGAAATTCACACTGGATGAGCACACATATCTGTGTAAAAATGGAAACTGTTATGGTAGATTCACAGTGTTCAATAGAAATTGCATCACCTGTTATTAATTGCATTGTTTTCATGTGAAATAGTCTAATGAGTGTCTCATGAACAAGCCAAAGACAATTTTGAGATTTGCAAATAGAGGACTACAAAGTACAACCCAAATTCCAAAAAAGTTGCGATGCTGTGTAAAATATAAATAAAAACAGAATGCAATAGTTTGCAAATCTCGTAATCCCTCATTTTATACCCAACAGAACACAAACACATCAAATATTTAAACTGAGAAAACGTACTATTTTAAGGGAAAATTAGGTCATTTTGAATTTGATGGCAGCTGCATGTCTCAAAGAAGTTGGGACACGGCCATTTTTACCTTAATGTAGCATCCCCTCTTCTTTTAACAACCGTCTATAGGCAACTGGGTACTGAGGAGAGCAGCTGCTGGAGTTTTGGGAAAGGAATGTTGTCCCATTCTTATGGATGGATATGGATATGGATACAGTATTCTAACTGCTCAACATTCCTGGGTCTTCCTTTTATGATGTGCTAAGCATTTCAGCTGGTGAAAGGTCTGGACTACAGGCACCCTAGTTCTGCACCCAGACTCTTCTACTACAAAGCCATGTTCTTTTAATAGATGCAGTATGTGGTTTAGCACTGACTTCCAGAAACCTTCCCAAAAGAGACGTCTAGATGGGACTATATGTTGCTCTTAAACCTGTGTCTACCTTTCAACCTTGATGGTGCCTTTCCCGATGTGTAAGGTGCCAGTTCTACAGGGACTAATGCACCCCCATACCATCAGAGATGCAGGGTTTTCAACTGATCTCTGATAACAAGCCAGATGGTCCCTCTCCATGTTTTGTCCAGATGGCATGGCCTCCATGTTTTCCAAAAAGAATTTCAAATTTTGGATGGCACGGTGAACTGTGTTCACAGACAGTGCATTTCTGGAAGTGTTCCCGAGTCCATACAGTGATTTCCATGACAGACTCACAACTGCATTTAATGCTGTTCTGCCTGAAAGCCCCAAAATCACAGGCATCCAGTACTGATGTTTGACATTGTCTTTTGCACAGCTGAGGTTGTAGAGACTCATTGCTGTGGACACATGCTGGTCTTTGAAGTTAAATTGAGAATAGGTATGATTTCCAGTGAGTCCAGCTGAATGACCATGGTTAAAATCTGACCTGTGAACACCAGAAAGTTCTCACTTGTGAACTCAGTTTTCATGGCTTTTTACCAGTTTTTTCTAAAAGGCTACATTCAGCTTTTCACACATACATACAGAAAAGAATGCATTGGGGGCAGTTTGGAAGTTCACTGTTATCCTCTGGGACATTTTCATGCACAGAGGAGAGGAGCTGGAGATGAGCTATGTGTTCTGTCTACAAGGATGTCTGTATTGTGGTGCCATGACAGTTGATAGAGAAAAGGGGAAAATAGGATTTTATACATGAATGTACATGAAGATCAGCGACTGACTAAAAATCAGGAGGTATACAGTTACAGCAAGTCTTCTGTTTCCTCAGTACAGCCGGTTGTGAAAAACTTACAGAGCTCACCTGGCTTCGCACAGAGGTTATCAATATAAATCTGAGTTTCTATGACAACTGAGACACTAAGAACATAAGATCAACCTCTGTTTACAGCATACAAACAAAAGTCCACACTTGCTCTTTAGCACAAAGCTGGAAGATTTCCATAAAATTTGTGCAAGTTGATTTCTGAAAATATGTCAGCTGACTATAGTATTGTGCAAAAGTCTTGGCCTCCTTTG